>APFE030560509.1:135298-171958 GCA_000404065.3 Pinus taeda
TCACATAGATTCGGCTCATGTCCAGTCCGAAACAGACAAGGAAACCAACTTCATTGAGCACATCCAACATATTCACCAGCAGGTCCATGACATTCTGGAGAAATCAAATGCCAAGTACAAGTAGCGACATGATCAACATCGGGTGCCACACAAGTTTCAGGTGGGCGACAAATTCTGGCTGCATTTGCAAAAGGAACGCCTTACTGGAACCTATCGGGAACTGAGACCACTCCGATATGGTCCTTACACCATTACTAAGGCTGTGGGAGACAATGCATTTGAGGTCAACATTCCCCCATTCCTTGGCCTGCACCCAGTGTTCAATGTGGATCATCCTCAGCCATACTTTCCACCTTTGCTAGACACATCTGACATTGCAGAACAGCTCACACCCACAGAATTAAATCCAGATTGCATGGAACAAGCTGGAACTGATTGGATCATGGACACATAGATCAAGAACACTTGCCAACAGAATATCCAATTGTATCGAGTTGTCAAAGCAGGCTAACTCCTTCAGCAGGGCAAGTGGCTCATTAAGGACCAAGTTCAACAAAAGTTTCCTCATCTCATGGAGGAACGCAACGCAATGGGGACCAATGCTCCTAAGGGGGGAGGAATGATCCAAGTGGATCTTGGTGGTCACCTGCCAAGTCCACCTGGACCCCCACCATTGTTGCTCTCAACATTTTCAGTTTCCTTAATTGTAGCACAACTTACTATTTTTAGCAGTTTTTTGGGTCCTGAACTTTCGGAGCCGTTTTGAGGCCCTAAACGACATTTTTTGGGAACTCTGGGGGCAACATCGGTCCATGGACCAATGTTTCCCTTCCCAAAGTGGTAGTGCTCAGATAGATCTTTCTAACGAGCTATTGTACGCATCAAGCGAAGATCGTATGCCAAAGTTACGACCCCGAGAAGTTGATGTACCAACTTACCCAAAAACGGAGCCCACAATTTGGCATTTCATCTTCTAGGGTTAGGTTTTGGAATGTGAAGGGTTTTCCATTGTTTCTCAACAATAAATAGGCCTTCGAGCCTCATTGTAACACAGTTCAGAGGCATGTAGCCACACATCTCTTCTAAGAGATAAGCTGCCATCGCCCTAGCTGGTTTATTTCCATTACTGTTTGTAAGCATATTTCAGTATTTTACATTAATGAAATGAAGTATTATTTCCACTACATATCTGTGTTTATGGTTATATCTGTAATTTGTTGCATTCCTGTTTAATTCCTGATCAGGTTATTAGCATTTATAGATGGAAGCAGATGCACATTGGGAGTGTGCACTAGAACAATGAGATGGTAACTATTTTCTGAGAGGACAAGTGGTATAGAATTATAGCGCTGGACATTGGATGTAGTTTGATTGTAGCGGTGGATTCTAAACTTCCTGTGAAGGAGGTGAATCCTGGTATTATTTTGAGGGTGGAGGTGTGAGCCTATGGATTCCATTGTCGATTGATATGAGCATCATATCCTTTTATTTGCTGGTTTAGCAAATGGGCATATGTGTATATGTGGTTATTGTAAATACCATAATGAGCTATGTTATAAAGCTCCAATATGTGGTATGTTGTCATGGTGTCATGCTGTTTTTCTTTTGAGTAGGTCATTCATTGTAAATACTACAACGAGATAAGTTATAAAGCTCCATGGGTAGTATGTTTTCTTTTCAGCAGTTTTGCTGAGGTCTTGGTGTGGTTTAACACTGAGGATGGTGTTCCCCAAGGGGGAGGGTTCTACAATAGCCCTGGTGAAAATTCCATGTAATAAAAGTTAATAAATGTAAAATAAGACCATGGTTAAGGGACACTTATTCCAGCCTGAATGTTGGGCAAAGATATTCTAATGGAATCACTAGATGTGTTTATGTTTAAAGGAAATTGGCAAAGGAAAAAGGCATTTTTGGCACATTTATTGATGATAATAAAGGAAAATAGGAGAAAAGGGAGGTGAAAGGTCACAAGTTGCATGTGAGGAGGAAAATGAAGGAAAGTAATGGAAATTTAAGAAAATAGAGGCCTCATTGATAAAAAGGCTTTTAAGGATCAGTTAGCAAGCTTGGTCAGTTCAGTTTTGGAGCTCTCTCATTATTTTTTCTCTCTCTTTCACTCTTGGACACATAATTTTCTTAGAGCACTCTAGCTTTGGAGTAAGGAAGGAAAATAAAGAAAAGGGAAAGGAAAAAAGCAAGGATCAAGAAACGAAGAGCAGGATCAAGCAGCTTCAGTAGGAATACTTTCAGGTAACATATTGCATGTGTGATTTCCTAGTTGGTTTTGACATGCATGGCTTTTCCTGTTGATGTATGGTTCTCTTGCTGTCAGTGGCATGGTTTTGTCAAGTTATGATAGTGGTTTTCTGCATAGCCTTGCCTTTTTCTGAATGTCATGGTGTGCTAGGATGTTGATCTCAGTTTCGAGCTTTGGAATTGCCGGATGGATTTCAGAATCCAAGGCAGAGTTGGTCTCAAGGTTCAATTCTAAAGGCCTAGGAATCCCTTGACCAGTTTTGGTGGGTTACATGGTAAAGCCTGAGGGAGGTGTCTCAGTTTAGGACCTAGTGACTTGGGATTGGATTGTGGTAAAGCCTGAGAGACAAGGAGATGGAAATTTCCTCAAGGATAGTGATGGATTTCAAATGGCATTCCATGTTCAGTTCGGTTTTTTTATTAGAGCACTGGTTTTGGTGTGATAAAAGTTTGGTGAGGGTGGAGGTGGTTTAACCTCTGGATTCCCTTGGTTTTTTTTTGATTGGTTTATCCATGAGATCCCACATTCATGCTTAGAATACGGCATGGGAGTGACTAGCTGAAAGAAAGATTTGGTTCATCCATGTCTATGGTCGGGTGGTACGTGGAAGTCCTGAACTTGGTCAGATTTTCCTATGTTTAATAAAATCTAAGTTTTCTTTCTTTCTTAATTATTAGTATGTGGATTTAATGGTTGATATCTCACTGTTATTTTCATGGTTTAATGTCAGTTATAAGCATGGTTATATCGGTGGTTATTGTCATGTTTTTACTTGTAATTGAAAGGATAATGTATGAAAGACCTAATTGATGTCATAATAGTCCAAAGGAGAAGTTGGTGATCCTTGTTGTCATGTCTTATAATATTTTTCATTCATTCATGCTCTATTTTGTATCCTAGAACTGTAGATTGTACTGATGCCAAGTGTTGACAAAATGCTAGTCCCGGTTGGGGATTGTCAGGCCTAGTCTTGGAGTTATTTTCTAGTTTATTAGTCTTATCATCACGTTTTTAATGGATTCCAAAAGTTACAACAAGTTCTGGGTAGTTGCTAGAATTATGGGATTGAAAAGTGCCTTAAATCCCAAAGACTCTATCACAGGTCTACTAGAAATAGTCCCTGGACGCAAGCATGCAGGCTTGTGGGAGCATCCAGAGCTCTATGGACACTGGCATACCCATAGCATGGGAGCATCTAGAGGTTTAATAGCTTAAAAACTCAGTGGGACCTGGGGACATGAGACCTGTGTGGTTTTAATGGATCCTAGGAGTGTTGTTACTGATATGGAAGGTATGTTTGATGTGTTTCCATCCATCCCACTTCCTTAAGGACACCTAGGAGGTCGAATAATATCATAGTAGCCTCTCGTCACATGTTTACCCCAGTTTACCTATTACTTGGGTAGATATTCGAGGAGGGTGGTTACAATTCATCTTGGAATATGTGTCCCATGACCTCGATCTTATATTTTTTACATGGATTTTTAGCTGGGGCTCTTATAGAACCCTCCCCCTTGGGGGAGCACTGTCCTCAGTGTTCAATGACATTTATAAACCAACAAACTATTGAAAACAAAACATATTGCCAATGGAGCTTTATAGCATAGCTCGTTTCAGTTTTTACAATATCATCAACTAAAAACATGACAACATACCACATACTGCAGCTTTATAACACAACTCACTATGGTATTTACAATAGCAAATACATATACTTATGCACATTTACTTCAACCAGCCAATAAACATACTATTTATGGAGTTTTATAAACACAACTTGGTACAATATTTACAATAATATAAACATATACACATTTGAAAATTTTCTCAACCAATAAATAAGGACATGATGCTCATATAAGCAACAAGGGAATCCAGAGGCTCATAACTCTACCCTCAAAGTAATACCGAGATTCATCTCCTTCCCAGGATGTCCAAAATCCATTGACAAAGTCAAACCTGCATCCAAGGTCCAACGCTAGAATCTTGTGCCACTTTTCCTCTCAGTGAACAATTACTTGCTCATTGTTCCAGGGCACACTCCCAATGTGCATTTGATTCCATTTGGAAATGCTAATGAACAAAAAAAATCCATCCCTGGTCTTCCCTTCTTTGCTACATAGTCCCTCAGGAAATCTGGTCACCCCCTTCCGTGCAGTCACACACCTTCCAAGTTCTGCAGGCATCCCATTCTTTGCGACATAGTCCCTCAGGTGACCCCTCCCTTTGCAAGGTTTCCTTGCATCGAAAGATCAAGAAACTAAGGCATGTACCTACCTCACAACCACAATACCAGCCATAACATGCTCACGGAAATCAATGGAAACTATTGGGCACCAATGTCCCACAATGGCCTTGCTCCTAAATTCTTTACAAACACAGTATTGCATGTTCCAATTCCTTTTGCTGTTGCGGCTAATTCTTGCAGTCATTTTCAACCACCCATTAGGGAATTTTTGTTCTTTCCTGTAACAAGCACATAATTTCCATTAGATTCAAAATAAATTGAAATAAATTCACATCATACCTCATTGGTGACCCGTCAACAAGGTACACTTACAATTCTATTCACTTCCTGTAACAACAAGTCAAACCAATGGTTTGGTCAAATCATCATGTATAAACATATCACATCCAGTTAGCTCAAAATGAAACCATCATAATCAAATTCGTAGATCACATGTAACCATCTTAAACCAAAATCATAGATCACATGCATAATTAAAACTAGAATAAAATACTAATTCTTATCCTTTAATCGGTTCTTTGCTTCTACCTTTTTCCTTTTTCCTTTCTACAGACACACCAAATTGGTTTCCGCACTCGAAAAACACCCAATTCCTTCTCTTCAACCATGTACACATACACATAGTGTGCATCACACACATACAACCACACACGACATAAAACACCATACAATACATGCACCTACACTTGACGTACAACACATACACCTACATCCAGTGTACAACACAACAAAATATATAAACCTACATCCAATATACAACACAACACAATACATACAAAAAGTACAACACAATGAATACACATGTCATGATATCATGTGTTGGCTTAGGGGGTCCTAACCCAGGTTCAGAGTTAGTTGCACCAACTAATAGATACCTACACTACTAGCCCTTTCAACAACAACCTGTGTAGCACAGGCTGCAGTGTCACTTGAAGAAGTATGGGGGGATGAAAGAATCAAGTTTCTGCATCCAGAGATGAGTGTGATGCCTTTTAGCACCTTAGATCTGCCTTTGTGCAGATCGATAAGCACTTAGGGTTCGGTACTACAACTTTACTGAAACAGCCTCCAAATCTTCGTGAAGGTCTACGATTGGCTTTTTCGGACCCTTATCAATTGATTTATCCACTTACATGCATCAGAGGACAATTCTAGATTAGTGTTCGCGCAGATCTACCTAGGTTAATTAGAAAACTTAACAGAATTCGACATAGTCTTCGCGAAAGTACTTAACGTGCATTGCGTACATATATTAAGACTTATTCAAGTGAATCGCACATCATTAGATCAATATTTCATAAACACATCATTCATCCACATCATATATCGTAAACATAAGTAAACAGAAATAAGTAGATATACACAGGAATTCTTCAATAATCTTCTTTATTGATCTTCAATATGGTATTACAGACTCAAAACTACCCTGTGCACTCAGCTGCAGGGTTCCGCGCACTCAGTTCCAGAATCTACCTAGGCCTCTACAAACTCAACTGTAGAGCCTTTCTCTCCTATTTGACCTACTTCTTTGCACTAAAAGTTTTCTCTATTGACCCATTACATCCATCATTATGCCTTAGACTCTCTAAGACACACCTATTTATAGCCTTTTACATACAATCGCATGGTTCCCAGACCATGGGTGGATCTCCAAGCTGACTCAAAATTTACATAAACAAGGGGCTAAAACCCCTTTTGACTCCTAATCATCTACGCACTCCGCATCCACAAATAGTGAAGACTTTACACTACTTAAAAAAATTACATCAAAACATGGGTTATTTTAACCCCAAAACTGACACAGGGAACCCCATCCCAACAAGCCCCCAACACAAAGGTCGTGACTTGCCCTCGAGTCACTCAGCTGGCATTGTGATCTTGCTGTGAAGATCCCCCAACTCCACCTAAATTACACCAACTTTAGCAGTGCTCTGCATAGCTACTTGCTTGACCTCCTTGACTAGCTTCTTTGTAGCTGGTCCTTCTGCAACCGACCTCATTGACTACTATGTCTTTCGCAAGTCTGTTAGCTTCTCTTGAATATTGGTCATGACTTGGTAAGCCTCCTCTAACCAAGGCTATAGTCTGGCCTTAAGCAAGGCCTCCTTCTTCTATTCTGCCTCTACCCGCGCGAGGAGTTGCTTCCCCTCCTGCAATTTGGCTAGGCACTGCATTGGTGCAATGGAGCATGTCGTTGCCTTGAATTTGACATATTGCCTTTGCATCTCCCTGACCACTGTATTCAGTGTCTGCAGGTTTGGGTATTCCTGCAGAGTTGTCACCAACTCCACTACTTGCTCAAATAATGACGAACAGCCAATGACTGTGGCATCTAGGGTGGCCATTCCTTCTCTGATGGCGGCTCCACACTGTTCCCAGATCTCAGGTGGAGTCGTGGGATGAAATTCTAACTGTAGCTCAGTTATTTTCATATTGAGTTCAAATTGAACTTAGTCAACCTTTTCCTATGCATCGCGCACTCTAGCGGCTAATTTTCTAATCTTCACTTCTGGCTGTGCATCCTCAGGAATATGCATCTCCGGCATTCTTCTGCATGCCTCTGTGATTGCGGACTCCAGTTAGGAACTCTGTGCCAACAACGTCTCCTTTTATTTTAAGGCCTATGTGTTTTCAGCAAACATTTGCTCATTGTTCACCTTGTATTCACTAATGAGATTGAGAGTGTGCTGCTCTCGAGCTCTCAATTCCTCAGTGATTCTTGCATGCAGCACATGGAGGATATTGTTGGGGAGCACTACTATGTTCAACTCAATGTTCTTGATTGTGTTTAGGATGACACGATCATCGACTATATCCGTGTAAGGGACCCTTCTGGTAATGCAATTATTCTAAGATCGAGGGTCCTTACCAACTCATATTTTTGACTCATCCTCGGGGCTAGGCTTGCTTGTTCTACACCCACCTGTATCCTGTTTGCTTGGATTTGCAGCTCGCGTAGATCCTTTTGGATGCTCCCCAGCGTCTTCATATACTGTTTCTCAAACTGCTACAACACTTCAGTCGTAGTGTCCCTTATTTTATCCCTAATCTCATTAAGATCGCCCTCCGTCAAGACCATGGGATCACCCTGCGACTTGTCTGATTTTTTCTTTTTCCAGGGACCTTCCTTCTACCCCTTTTCATGCTTCTTTAGAAGAAATGAGGTGATCTACCCCTCATCTCCTCCGTCACCTTGTTTGGATAGTTCTTCCTCCTCGGTCTCTGGCAAAGGTGATTTTCCACTTATTTTTTATTCGTGTTGCTCCTATTCATCCTACTCCTTGGCAGCACGCTCTTTCTCCATTCGAGCATTCTCTACGACTTCCTTCTTTATCTGTGTGGCTAGGTTTTGCACAGCTTGCTTAGCTGCTTCCTTAATATTTTGTATTGCTGAACTTACCACGCCCTTACTAGTTCCAACATCTAATTCTAAGGGGGTGCACCACTCTTCTGGCCATCGCACGATCACCTCCTACATGTCTGTCTTCGTTACCAAATATGACAAGTCATTCCATTTCTATTATGGATCCTTCCGCAGCTGAATGTATACTTAGTGGAAGTCATACTTGAATGCTACAAAGGCTGAAAATTGTGTGTAAAAGGTCGGGGACAACCTTGGGTGCTGGTTAATGGCCATAAGGAGGCTTGACTCCATTAGGACCCAAAAGATCTTTGTCTTTGTGATCCGCGCGGGCTCCTTTGTAGCCCATAGAGATGAAAACTGTGCCACTTCTGGTAGTCCTTCTTTTAGTGGAGGAAACTAACTATCCTCCAACAACTCCCATGCAACCAAAACAATAGATAGTAGCAACCAAGTGTAATGAAACAACTTGTTCTCATCTTGGGCCTCACGACAATTCGCGAGGAATTCCTTAGCACAGGTACCTAGACCAGTTGAACTGCACACCCTTTGCGCACTATGTAGACAAGGAGACTATGGGTGCTGAATCTTCATTCACGCTACACTTCCTCATCACATTCCTAGTTAAAATTAGAGTTGAAATTTGATCTACGGGTTGTTTATTGAGGTGACGGAATATCCTCATGCCTTCTTCAGGAGGTCAAATTCTTTCTTCATACTTTCTGCTAAGTCCTTTTCTCCCATCTTTCCGCCAAACTCCTTTGTCGGATTTAATCCCACATATGGTAGGTGCATGATCCTATGAATGAGCATGTCAGTGCATTTCATAGGCGACAGACAACACATCTCAACAAAAACTCTAAGGGTGAAAAGTGTTCTCTGTTGGACTGGCACGCGTAATTTATAGGGATTTTTGAATTCAAATCCAACCGTTCCCCCCAAATTCTGACAATTAATGTTGTTTTGGCGACAAATATTGAAATGTTTTTGCCTTAAATGCTGCCAACCCACTCCTCTTAACCATCTTGTGGCTGTCAAGTCATGAACAATGAATCCAATGATCACGTTTTTGCTGTGCTGCGTGGTACCTCCCTCCATAGTAGAGCTTCCTGTGTGCAGCTTCATAGTTTGTATCTTCATCATCTTCTCCACAACCCACCTGCTACGTAGTCCTCCAATCCTAGTAGTGTAGTTTATACTCTCGCGCTCCCTTGCAACTACCTAGAGCACTAAGGCTGTCCTGCCGCCCTATAGTCATTGCGTAGGATCCCCTGTAGACATATTCAACTGGCTTCCATTCACTCTTCCCAGAAAAGGTTCTCCATTCAGCTTCGTGAGCTGAACTGTGCCTGCATTTGTAATTTGTATGATAATGTATGGCCCTAGCCAATGCATCTGGAATTTTCCTGGAAACTTAGTGAATTTACTATCATATAACAAGATAAGGCCATTTACCTTAAACGTGCAAAACTTGATATCGCGATCATGCCATGCTTTTTATGCTCCTTCTTTACTTACTGATGGAATCCAACCAAGAATCAGTCCTCTTCAAGCTCCATCTGCTGCGCTAGCTATTCCTACAAGGCTTCACGATCTACCATACCTATGAGAGCTGCTATGCGCAGACTAGGCACAATATACTCCATTGGTATTATAGCTTCTACCCCATAGACAAACCTGAACAACGTTTGTCTTGTCATCTTCTTGCAAGTAGTCCTATATGCCCATAGTACTACAGGTACGTACACATCCTAGTCATTTTGTTGCGCATTGCAGATCTTCGTCAGTGCGTTCTGCAAAATCTTGTTGAAGGCCTCAACAATTCCGTTGGCCTGTGGGTGATATGGTGTACTCTTCTGATGGTAGACCTGGAATTCCTCTGTTAATGTGCTGATTGTTTCATTCAAAAAGTGCATACCTCTGTCTCTCATCAACACTTCAGGGCAGTCGAACCTAGTTAAGACATACTCAAACAAAAAAATTTCTGTCGTAGTCCCTGTACAATCCTTAATCATCTATGCCTCTGCCCATTTTTTTAGATATTCTATCGCGGTGATGATATAGTGTGCACTAGTTTTATTCCATGGGGGCTGAATTGGCCCAACAAAATTAATCGCCCATTTTTCAAATGGCTGCAACGATACTTGAGGTTGTAATGGAAATTCATCCCTTCATGATGATTTTCTCATTCTCTGACACACATCGCATGCCTTATAATATGCTTGGGGACTTCACACTCAAACACATCCAAAAACTTATTCACGTTAGTTAAACCATCATAATAAGGTAAATTCCTTACCTTCGATGAAACACAACGCTTCAATTTAGTCATCATGTTGTAGCGCAATGTAGATACTTCATGCAAACAACTCTGCCAGTGCTCCAACTCTTCATCTGAATCAGTGGTACAAGAACTCTCCTGGTCCCATGCAATCTGTCCATCTACCATTGGATTGATCCATTCCTGGTCTCGCATTATTATTTTGTAGATATGATCTAGCCCATCCTCACTTTTTTCATAGTTGTAGACTGATTTAGTGTAGCATGCTCCGTCTGTAGGGTCTAGCAGCACTACAACCCGCATCAATTTACTTTCAAATGATGTTGTCCTCATCTTAAAATCGATGAACCTGTTCATGTCAATGGCCCAGTCAATTTCGAGGAGCACAGGGTATGGATTACTGTCATCAATAATCTCTATCACTTCAAAGCCAACCATTGCGCTTGCACCTTCTATATCAATTGTTACTCCATATAGTCATCCGATAGGAATGATCTTTTGCTATTTTTCCATTTTGAGCTGAATCAGAGATCACTGCAATGTAGGTCTCCCCATTCTTTCCTATGTTTGTTTTGGAAAAATGTTTGCATTGGACCCTAGATCCAAGATGAGCTGGTCCATCTCATAATCTACTATCTGCGTGGTGAGCCTCATCTCGCGCCCCATTCTAGCCTTATGTTTGCCAATTTTTCTAACTACGCAGTGTCCATCGAGGATGTTCTCTTTGCTGGCGCATTTTTTATTAACTCTTACAGATCTTTCATAGCTTTGCTATCACACAGTAGTTTCATACAGGTCTCCAAAAACGTGGTAAGCACAAAGGGATCAACCTCTATAGGCGTGTTGGGTTCTTGTATGTTGTTCTAGCTTCCTAAGGTGGAGGCCTCAACGAAGCTCTTCTTGGATTCCATAAATGTTTCCTTCGTGTGCTCCATATCAAAACCAACTTTCTTTTCTGGGGCCTTGAGCACCCATTTGTCCTCTTCAAGTTGTTTTCCTTTATCATCTCCAGTTGTTATTCCGCTTCTTAGCACTATGTTCACTCTCTGATCCCTGTCGCAGGGCTCAACTCTCATCATCTGTGAGTCCTATGTAGGTTTCTGATGTTGTGCCTTCTTCTCCTACATCTTAGCTATCAGCATCAAGTATTCTTCTATAATGTGATCAAATTGGCTACAATATTGACATGACGGGCGTGCCTGATTCTGACACTCTCGCGCGTAGTGCCCTGGTGTTTTGTAGTTGTAACAGATAACCTGTCCCAAACCTCTACCAAGTCCTCCTCCTCCTCGGCCTCATCCTTGTTCCTAATACCTTCTGCACGCTCCTCCAGCGCCCTGCTTTGGAGGCCAAGTTTCTACTTACATTCGGTAGGTAGGCGCTCTTTCCATCATTAGCTCATAGTTGTGATAATAGCATTCATCGTGGCCCACTCATTTGTAGAAGTTACAAAACAACTGCTGAGGTGTTTAGATGAAATTTTGAAGCAAATGATAGTTATTCGTTGCATTCTGTCCAACAACCTGACAAATAGCGCACCATAGCATAGCCCCTACGCTCAACCCTATTGGAGCTTCTTGCCTCAGGGGAATTGGTCTCCCTCCTATGATATATTTCGTAAATATAAGACAATGGTCTTTATCATGCCCCTGGCTTTTACACTTCAGACACCAGACTTCCGCGCACACCTCTAGCTTAGCCTCCTTGTCTTTCTTCAATCTCTGCAATTCTAAGCATAGAATCTGTAACAGAGAGCAAATTTGTTGTACCCCCAAGGTCGCATCCTGAATAGGGGTCGCATGCAACCTCATCGCGATTTCTTGGGCTTCTGCCTGAGTTCCTATCTTCTGTTGTGATAGAGAAATCCTCACATGGGGCAGAAGTGAAGCTATAAACCACTTGCGGTACTGACCATTTGTGAGCTGCATATTAGCTTCTTGAATTATGCATTTCAGCCTTTGATCTAACTCCCAAGGTGTCTCATCAACCCTCATTTTGATTTCCTTAAATCCAACTACTAAATGCGAGTCAGACTTGGGCTTACTAAACTCTTTGTTTAAAGCAGCCTTAGTGTTTGTCAATGTTGCTAGAGGATTATCAGTGTTGAAATATGGCAACAAGAATATTCCAATTTAATTTGTCCTTGAATTAAATTGTGAATTAAAATCGAATTTATTCTTAACAACTACTTGGAAATAATTAATTAATTAATTTTAAATTAATTAGTTGGAGAAATTCAAGTTAGAAGTATTTCTGAAGTCATGCAAGAGTTATACCGTAAATTAAGGAGATAAGAGTGAGTTATATTTGAGTTGTAATTAGTTAACTCAGTTTACTGATTTAAGTCCAGTTAAATTAGTTCCAAACTATTTGAGAAACTAATGGTGAGTTAACAGTCAGTTGATGCATGCATGCACTCAACTAGTGCTACTCCAATTAACTGAGGATTCCCTCATCAGAAACTCATGCATGCCTATTATGAGAAAGACCCAATTGAGATTAAATTCAAGGATAGTGTAATATTAGTTGCATGTGTTTTCTCAAAGATAAAACTCATGCATGCAGTCAAGGATTTAATCCTTGAGGATTGCATAGTTTTGGAAGAGATCATCCACTTGGTTGAAGGAGAATCTTCCACAAGGAACAACGCAAGGAAATAGGAGCTTGGGGGGCTGAAAGGAAGGCTGGAGAGAAGCCAAGATTGCCTGTGAGCATCTATGAGGATTGTACTGAGAGCTCGCTAGTTGTGAGAGCTAAGGCTTTGTATAATTCCTATGCATTTCCACTATGTATGATAATACAATAGTGTGGGGTTTTTTAGTTGAGGCTTTCCCCAAAGTATTTTCATGTGTATTGTGCGATTGATTCTTCTTCTTCTGGTTATATTGTTTAGCTTGATCTTTAAGCTTCCGCAAATTGATAGTAGAAGTAGGTTATAGTATTCTACTTTGATTTATATTACATTATTGTGTTAACCTACCTATAACAAATTTTCTACATGGTATCAGAGAAAAATTTGTAGAAATTATTCTACATGGTATCGGAGCTGTGAACAGTATACTGACAAGAGAATTCGAAGTTTGAAGTTCGGGTTTGTAGGTGCAAATCAAATTCATATCGTACTTCAAGGTTGGCCAATGGCGTTCTATGGCTTGAGACTCTAGTATGCCTTGGAAGGTAGCTCAAATTATATAGCATGGAAAGATATAATGGAGGTTGTATTAGAAGACAATGGCTTGAAGGAATTCATTGATCAAGAAATCCCAAAGCCAACTTCATCTAATGCATAAAAGTTGGCTGAGTGGAAGAAGTGTGTGGCAAAGGTGAGATGGATCATCCTTGAGGTTGTTTGAGACCATATTGTCTCGAGTCTCCATGGGAAGGATACTCCATTTTCAATGTGGAAGACATTGAAGGACCTCTACTAGAATAGTAGCAACTAAAAGAAATTGGTGCTCAAGGAAAAGCTTCGAAGAATCAAGATGGAGAAGGGCGATACTATTTCCACATATCTGAACAAGCTCACCACCTGTAGAGATGAGCTTGACAGTGTGGGAATAACTACTGCCGATGATGATATGGTGAGCCTCGCTCTCCTTGGCCTCCCAAAGAGTTGGAATAGCTACCAGGACTCTGTGAATGGAAGAGAGAAACTGTTGGATTGGGAACAATTGTGGTCGAATCTTATGCAGGAGGAGATCAGGAGGAGAACATGAGACGGTTCTTCATCCAAGAATGATGATGAAGAAAATTTGGCCTTAGCATGTAAGGCAAGGAAAGGGAAGGGGAAGGCTTCCCATTTCAAATCGAATTCTTCTCATGGAGGGAAGAAGGGTGACATGTCTAAAGCAAGATGCTTTAATTGTCATAATATGGGACATTATGTGACTAATTTCCCATTGAAGAAGTCTAAGAAGGGATCCTCAAAAGGATCAGAAGGTGAGGCATTAGCCTCTCAGTTTGAAATGGACTTTACCCTCATTGCATTCATGGTGTCATCAATGATGGGTTGTGTCTGGTATCTTGACAATGGAGTCTCATTCCACATGATTGGTGATAAAAATTTATTCAATGCCTTGGAGGAGAAAGACCTCAAGATGCGAATAGAGATGGGTGATGATGGAAGGTATAGTTTTTCAGGAGTGGGCATGGTTGCTTTTTAGAGGGAGCATGGAGCTCCTCTCACCTTGATAGATGTGAAGTATGTGCCTAGATAGAAGAAGAACTTGGTATCGGTCGTGATGTTGGCGGACAAAGGCTATGATGTTGTCTTCAATAAAGGAAAGGTGTTCCTAAGACACATAACCATGGGTTAGACCAAGAGGATAGGGATTCGGCTGAAGAATCTCTATAAACTAGAGGTAGGTGATTGTGCAACATTGAGTACGAAAGTAGAATTGGTGCAAAGCCAAGACATTGGCGAGTTGTGGCACAGGTGGTTGGGCCATTTCCATCATGGGGCTTTGAAGATAATGTAGCAGATATCTACAGGACTTCCCAAAGGTAAAATTGAGCAAGTTGACACATGCAAAGGTTGTACCTTGGGAAAGTGCACCAAGTCTTCCTTTCATGATCGAGACAGTTGAGCAAAGGCTATCTTAGAGCGAGTTCATACTGATTTGTGTGGACCATTCTCGACGGCATCTACAGCGAATCAAAGGTATTATGTGATTCTCATTGATGACTATTCTTGTAAATGGTGGGTTTATTTCATGTAGAAGAAGGACCAAACTTTCACAAAGTTTTGTGAGTTCAAAGCTTTGGTCGAGAAAGATTCAGGGAAGAAGATCAAGGCCTTGAGAAGCAACAATAGTGGAGAATATGTCTCTCAAGAGTTTAAGGACTTCTGTGCAATGCAAGGAATTAAACAAGAGTTGACGACACCTCATAACCCACAACAAAATAGGGTGGATGAGAGGAAGAACAAAACTATTGTAGGGGCATCACGGGAAATGCTGCATGACCAAGGCCTACCACTTCACTTATGGGCTGAGGCATGCAACACAAAACTCTATTTGCAGAATAGTAGCCCGCATCGCATACATGGGATGAAGACACCAAAGGAAGATTTCTCTGGTAAGAGACCAGATGTGGGCCACTTCAAGATCTTTAGCTCATAGGTATATTTCCATGTGACAAAGGATGCATGGAACAAGCTTGGGCCGACAGCAGAATTGGGAATATTTGTGGGGTACACTGATACACCTCAAAACTATTGGGTGTACTTGCCTACTAGTCAGAGGATAGTGGTTCACAGAGATCTCAATTTTGATGAGCAGAAGGCCACGCAAGTTTCCCTTGAGAGGGAGCTCCAACTATAGGTTGTGGAGGAACTATTGGTTCCTAAGGAGGAGGAGCCTCAAACTGATGCGGAGCATCCGCATGCAAAGGTTCTAAGAGTGGAGACATCCACTCAAGCAGTGTCTTCCAAAGATGGACAAAAGCACACAAGAGAAGCTGAAAGATTGTTGGAGGATGCGAGAGAGAATGTGGAAGCACCATTTTCTCAGCGCAGACAGAGGAGGTCACTCGAGATGTACTTTGGACACATGGCCCTTGCTAGGGAATTTGTTGAGAATGAGCCAACCTCCCTTGAGGAAGCAGTGCAATAGCCGATTTGGGTTGATGCTATGGTGGAGGAGTATGACTCCATAGTTCGTAACAATGTTTGGGATGTGGTTTTGAGACTGGAGAACAAGTCAGTTGTGAGTTCCCGTTGGCTTTACAAGGTAAAGCAAGCTGTTAGTGGTAGTGTGGAGAAGCATAAGGCAAGATTTGTTGCCAGTGGATTTTCACAGGTCAAGGGGATTGACTATGATGAGAGTTTTGCTCCTGTCGCAAGGTACTCATCTATTAGATATATGTTGGCACTATAAGCATAGATGGGTTGGAAGATCCATCAAATGGATGTGAAGACTGCATTCCTCAATGGCCAAATTGAGGAAGAGGTCTACATAGAGCGGCCAGAAGGTTTTGAGACCTTCATTTGTGAGTCACATGTGTGCTGACTCAAGAGAGTGTTGATGCATCGATGCACTCAACTAGTGATACTCTAGTTAACTGAAGATTCCATCATCAAAAACTCATGCATTTCTATTCTGAGAAAGACCTAGTTGATATTAAATTCAAGGATAGTGTACTATCATTTGCATGTGTTTTCTCAAAGAGAAAACTCATGCATGCAGTCAAGGATTTAATCCTTGAGGATTGTGTAGTTTTGGAAGAGATCATCCACTTGGTTGAAGGAGAATCATCCACAAGGAAAAATGCAAGGAAATAGGAGCTTGGAGGGCTGAGAGAAAGGCTGGAGAGGAGCAAAGATTTCCTGTGAGCATCTATGAGGATTGTACTAAGAGCTGGCTAGCTGTGAGAGCTAAGGCTTTGTATAATTCCTAAGTATTTCCACAGTGTATGATAATACAATAGTGTGGGGTTTTTTAGTTGAGGCTTTCCCCAAAGTATTTTCATGTGTATTGTGCAATTGATTCTTCTTCTTCTGGTTATATTGTTCAGATCGATCTTTAAGCTTCCACAAATTGATAGTAGAATTAGGTTATAATATTCTGCTTTGATTTATATTGCATTATCAGGTTAACCGATCTATAGCAGATTTTCTACAATCAGAACAATACTTAATATACCAAGTTAGCACGCAATCCTGTAGAGCAGTAACCAACTGGGCCTTCTTTATATTGTCATCAGTAATATGTTGCGTTATCCACATAGCATTCACAAAAAACCAAAACTACTATGTCTCTTCACTCCCTATACCCTTGAAAATTGGCAGCTTCATTGTGCTCGACATGTTGAACGGCAGTGGTGGTGGTGGAGGTGTGGGTGAAGGTGTATGTGATGGAGGTGGAGGTGGAGTGGATGGATGATGTGTTCTCAGAAAACCCTTTTTTATCAATTGAAAAACACTTCACGACAAAGTCCTTCTGCCCCTTTGTTGTCACTTACGTGAGGTCCAATCAAGGGACTATACTCCGGTCTTGTTCCTTCTCAATTTCTAAATAATTTTCCACTTCACATAGCTTTGAACATCAAGGAAATGGCATAACTCCTTTTTCACATAACAACATATTAATCCAAGTATTCAAAGATCTTAAATAATTACCTTGTGTTCCCTTGAAAAATCTCCACTTCGCTTCATTGTAGCTAACTGAGGTATCGACTGTGAATTTTGAAACAAATCCTCCTATAATTCGATAGAGCCAATGATCGACAACCCATGCGATCTTTTCTTTAGAGGCTTCTAATCGTCGTACCAGTTATGGAGTCCACAATATTGGACCATCAAGCTTCCACCTCCCTTGACTGTCTGCCAACTTATCTAGACACTCGTATAATTTGATCAGGAAGGTATAGAAGAAAATTTCATGTATCTTTGTATAAAAATACCTATCCAACCACTGCTCCTTCCTCAGGCATGAATTCCTGTTTTCCTACGATGCGAATTCGTGAATTTTTCTATTCATCCACTTTTCAATTTCTTTCTTCGTCGGGTTCTAGTGATGTGACATTACACATCTCTTTCAGGCAAACCCTAGTCCCGGAATTGAAACCATTTGTTGGCTTAGGAGGTTCTGACCCAGGTTCAGAGTTATTTGTGCCCACACAAATCCCTACACTACTGGCCCTTTCGGCAACAACCTGCGTAGCACAGGTTGTATTCTCACTTGAAGCAGTATGGTGTTGGACAAAAAATTGTCACCTTGACATTCTGCATTCTGTGTGAGTCTATTACCACTCATAGTTTCCTCCTTTGCAAGTATTAAGCCTGAGTTCCTCATATCAAGCCTTGAAAATAAGAGAAAGCCCTCAAAAGTCTCTAAAACTCTGGTTCCGCACTTTCTCTTTACATTACCTGTAGTCCTGCACCTAATGGTCATGTCTCCTGTGCATCTGACTGCTTTGTCTCTGTGTTATGGGTGCGGACTCCTGTAAAAGTTAAAAAGGTGCAAGTATATTCTTAAAAACTCACTTTGAGTCATTTCTAGAAGCTTCTGGAAGGAATCTTGAGGTGGTAAGTTTGGTCTCTTAAGGTTCATGCATCCCATACCTTAAGGAGCTAACCCCTTGGTGTGAGGATCTTATCCCTTTGAAGGAGGACTCTTTCCCTTCATAGATGGACTTGTAACCTCCTTCCTCTACACTATAAAATGAAGCATTGAGCTGGTTACTCGGGAGGTTGAAAGCTGAATATTTTTGAGGTGAAATGTTACTGGAACTTAGTCTTCTTAGTTGAGTTTTTATGAGGAGAGATTACATACCTCTAATATCTCATTTGGAAGAGTGAAAGGCATGTCAAAGTAAAGGAAATTCCTGTTTTGGATCCTAGGAAGAGCTTGTTCAACATCAAGGCTGAAAAGGTTGTAAGGTTCTTCTACTTCAAAGTTAATACAAATAAGTTTGTTTTTCTCAATGAGCTATTGTTTTATGGTTTATTTTATGGATTCCTTGATCACCATAATGGACATGATTTATGATATTAGCTTTGCTTGTTTGTGATTGCAGGTTCTCAAAAGGAAACTCTTTTGGATGGTTGAAGGATGGTTGCTACAAACTAGCGTTGGACTTAAGGTAGGGTCTTAACACCTCTAAAGTTTTTATTTATGAATCATATGTTTAGAGAAAGATAGATTTGTTTGTCTGCTTGTTGCTAGACTATCTTCTGATACTAGGGAGATCGGCCTTGTCCACAAGATCGATTTATCTGGCCAACAAATTGGTGACTCCACTGGGGAACTGAATTTAGTTTTTGGTTTTCCTTTGTCTTTGACTTGAGAAACTTGTTCTCGTTTCTAGTTTTTGCTTGATGTGTGTTGGATTGGGTAGTTTTTAGAATCTGGATTATTTTTTGTTTTTTTTGGAGTTTTCAGGGGACCACACTTTCTCTTTGCAGACAGTGCAAGCATCTCCGCACTCATCCTATAGTACACAGAGCGGTACCGCACTTGGTTCTTCTGGAAGCCTGCGGACCCTGTAAATTTTTTTGAAAAAACCAAATTTTTTTCTTCCAGTTAAGTTTAGGTTTAATTTAAGGTTTTTAGTGCCTACCCAGATCTACATTCATCCTATCAAAAATCTCTTGTGAGTGAGTTCCATTGGTATTTTTTGTTTTAGATGATTTTCTAGAAGTTTTGCATGCCTGAAATGGTTTTCACTTGGTCTCTGTAGTGACTCAAAGATCAGAAGCCTAAGAAACCTTAGATTACCCTAGTGTCTTTTCATCTTCTTGATGAGTCTGACTTTGTTGTGAAATCTATCCTTTGTGAGAAATAGATTTAGTTTTCTCTTTGCAAATCTTTGAACAAACTTGGTTATAAGTTTTGAATTTCATTTTTCCAAAAGAAAACATATTTGGATGTTTTTGATTGATTTGTTATTCTAAACGAATGAATCCTTAGTTTACTGAACAACTAAGTAAAATTTCCTCAAAAATAATTGAAGCTTTTATACAATTAGGTTTTAGAAGTTTTTAGATCTCAAGATTAGTTTTGTAGTTTTGAGTGTTTTCTAGAACATGTAGATCTCTTTTGAAAGAAATTGTTTTTTGTAGTTTCGAGTTTTGAAAAAGGAAAGGGATTTATTGTGAGCATTAATTAGTAGTCTCGTCTTGAGTTCTTATTGAAAAAGAAAAAAAAAATTTCTTTCCATTTCCATGTTGAAAGAAGGATTTGTTTTTTTAAGAATTGCATTCTCGAACTCTTTCTTTTAGCTAGAAATTCATTGAAAGAAAAACAAATTGTTTATAATTTTAGGTGCATTTTTTAGTTTTTTTGGAGTCGAGTCTTCACACCATCAAAGTTTCATTTCCATACCTATTGACTTAAGGAACAAACCATAAAATCAATGCTTAATTAAAATTGATCTAGTAATATTTTTATTTCTTGGGCTCTTATCACCAATATAGCTTAGGCTAGTATCTTGGAGTAGGGAGTAATTAACTCTCCAAGATAGTTAAAACAAACAAGTAGCTATATCTTGCAGTAGGAAATAAATCCAATTGTAATTGATACATTCTGGGAAGCTTCTCTTAAAGGAGTCAATCACGAGATCATGTCCAAACCTTTGAGACAATCAAGTCTGTTTCATTGGGAAAGATAGAAGATTTGCACATATTATAAACGATAAACCTTGGATTAACCATTGTCGAGGAGCCTTGGGTCACTTGTTGGTAAACCTCAGATTGATTATGTCGAGGAGCCTTCAAGGGGATTGAGCTTTGTTACTCTTCCCTTGCGTGTAGATCAGATCGTAGACTGTTCTCCCAGTTGTATTTGTTGCTATTGTTAACCTTAGTGTCCATAAACTTAAGATTATTTCCTAAGGTGACGGTGAAGGACGGGTCTCACTGTACCTGGAGCAGAAGTCGACTAGACTCACTTAGACTCTTTGGGGGGTTCTCTTCACTCGAGATGGTTTTGTGAAGAAACTTGTGCCAATCTGTTTCATTAAGCAAGTTATCAGGGTAACTATTCCAACTGCCTTTTCTGTGTTAAAATTCTACGACGTTGGATTTAATCACCAACTAGTGTTTTTAGTACAGGAATTTATTGTTTGTGTGTGGTTTGAACTCTTAGATTTTTTAGGCGTGTGATTCAGTTGTTTGTTTCTTTAGAGACTTTAGGTGGTTTTATTGAAATTTTCTTTGTTTGCGTGTGATTATTTTCATCCTACACCTAGATATTATTATCCTTTATCAATCATGTCAAGATAGTCATCTGTGTTTTCCCAATCACCAGAAACATTTTTGTATGGCGGTCCTACTATTCCTTTGGGGTACCAGTGCCTTTCTGGTACTTTTTTAGGAGCAACTCCTCCACCGACTGAACATCAGTTATCACCTGGTAATAATGGAACTAAAACGTTGAATGCAGAGCAGATTTTTATGATGTTTGGTAGTATTCCAAATCCTCAACCTCAAGGTAGTCAGTTACCGCTGGCGGGGCAATGTAGTCAGAGCAGTTTAGATAGTTTCTAGTCAGTTTTGATTTGAGTATGGGAATGCCTACCTCAGCGATATATATATAATAAATATATATATAATATATATATATATATAATATATATATATATATATAATATAATATGTATATATTGCGTTGAATGTTTTTACAGGTTCCGATCGGGGTATCCATAGGAGGATCCTTGAAACAATAAAGCACTTCACTCTTCGTAGATGACAAAACCATCCTCATCTATTACAGACTTCACACTTTAGGGGGCAATATGTTTCACAAAAATTGTCACTTTGACTTTCTGCAATCAATATGAGTCTATCACCACTCATACATACCTCCTTTGCAAGTCTTAAACCTCAGCTCTATATATCAAGCTTTGAAAATGAGAGAAAGTCCTTAACAATCTCTAAAACTTTGGTTTCGCACTTTCTCTTAGCATTACCTATGGTACCACACCCATTGGTCATGTCCCCTGTGCACCTGATTGCTCTGTATTTGTGTTTATGGGTGTGAACCCCTGTAAAAGTTAAAAAGGCAAGTTTATTCTTAAAAACTCACTTTGAGTCAATTCTGGAAGCTTCTAGAGGGAATCTTGCACTGACAAGTTCGCTTCTTGAGGGTTCATGCATCCCATTCCTTAAGGAGCTAACCCCTTGATGTGAGGAGCTTATCCCCTTGAAGGAGGACTCTATCCCTTCAATGGTGGACCTGTAACCTCTTTCCCTTGCACTATAAAATGAAGATTTGAGCTGGTTACTTGGGGGGTTGAAAGCTGAATATTTTTGAGGGTAAATGTTGCTGGAACTTAGTCTTCCTAATTGAGCTTTTGAGAGGAGAGATTACATACCTTTTGATCTTATTTGGAAGAGAGTGAGGCTTGTCAAAGTAGAGGAGGTTCCTGCTTGGACCCTGGGAAGAGCTTGTACAGCATTAAGGCACCAAGGTTGTAAAGTTCTTCTTTTTCAAAGTTAATACAATCAAGTTTATTTTTCTCAATGAGCTGTGTTTAATGGTTTATTTCATAGACTCCTTGATCACTATGATGAACATGATTTATTATATTAGCTATGCAGGTGTTCTTTGATGTGTCCTTGTTTGTGTTTGCAGGTTATTAAAAAGGAAACTCTTTGAAGCTGTTGGAGCAAGGCTGCCACAAACTAGTGTTGGACTTAAGGTAGGGTCTAAAACACCTCTTAGTTTTTATTAATGAATCGTAATATGTTTAGAGAAAAGTAGATTTGCTTGTCCTATTTGTTGCTAGATATCAATTGATACTAGGGAGATCGGTCTTGTCTGCAAGAATGATTTATCCGCTTAACAAGGCAAAACTGTAAATCTAGATGTGGAAGTGGTTGATGCCCCTCTAGATTACAACCTTCTCCTAGGTTGCAGTTGGTCTTATGCTATGACTGCTATTGTTTCATCGGTATTTCAGCTTATTAAGTTTCCTCATAATGGAAAGATCGTTACGATAGACCAGCTGAGTTATTTTTCATCCGACCCAGCCTCTATAGATAGTGTTCAGCACGTCGGTAAAACAACTATCCCTTACAAGGATGTTGGCGTAGGTTTGATTAAAGATTCTGGTTTACTAGGAACTTTTTCCTTCCCTCCTCCTAACATATCGCCTTCTATTGCAAGTATTCATATGATTTCATCAAATACTGTTACTTTTGATGATCCTCGAATTGTACCTTCTGATTCTGAGGTGGATTTATTTGATGGCGCGATGCCTTTGAATCCCTTTGAAGTTGCATATCAGGCTATACAGTCGTTTTCTGATTCCTGACCAGTCGCGAGGATAGTTTCTTCCTGTCTCAACCTCGTTAAAAAATGAAACTAGATGTTGCAAGGATAGTTAGTTCCTGTCTCAACCTCGTTAAAAAATGAAACTAGATGTTGTGAGGATTGTTTCTTCATGTCTCAACCTCATTAAAAAATGAAACCAGATGTTTCGAAGATAGTTTGTTCCTATATCATCCTCGTTAAAAAATGAAACTGGGTATTTGGAGCATAGTTCCTTGTCTTGTGTCAAGCTCGTTAAAAAAATGAAACAAGGTCTCATGAGCATAGCTCCTTGTCTTGTGTCAAGCTCGTTAAAAAAATGAAACAATGTCTCATGAGCATAGTTCCTTGTCTTGTGTCAAGCTCGTTAAAAAATGAAACAAGGAGTTATGAGCATAGTTCCTTGCCTTGTGTCAAGCTCGTTAAAAAATGAAACAAGGTGTTTGGAGCATAGTTCCTTGTCTTGTGTCAAGCTCATTAAAAAATGAATCAAGGGTCTAGAGCATAGTTCCTTGTCTTGTGTCAAGCTCATTTAAAAAATGAAACAAGGGATTTGAGGATAATTCTTTTCCTGTGTCAACCTCATTAAAAAATGAAACAACTCCCTTTCCAAGATCTCAAAAGTGAACCTTCATTCCATCCACCTGGTTGAATGCAATGAAGCTTGGGGGGCATGTAACTCGATTTGAGTCATTATACAGGGGGCATGCAAATTGATAACAAGCATAGTTTTTCATTTCAAGCTTGTTAAAACATGAAACCGAATCCAAGCAGAGTTCTCTATGGTTCAAGCTTGTGTAAAAATGAACCCATACCCATTTTACATCTCGTGATTGCCATCTTTATCCGCTTAATTCTGTTAGATAAGCCTTGGTTGTTTTTGTTCCATTGCCACCATCTCTTTGGCCGATCATATGCTTTCACTTTATTGTTTACCCTTCTTGAGGGACCGCATCTATGAGTGGTTTTGTTGTCCAACCTCTTAACCATTACATGTTTTGAGTAGTTCCACCTTTGTCGGAACTAGTTGCTACCCTTTATACCACTCCTTCCTCTAGGACAAGTATTCTTTAAGCTCTTTTCTAACTCATAAAATATGAAAAGATTGCCGAGTTTTTCCCCTCTTAACTCGTTAAACAGAATTAAAAGGGTGGTCCACTTACAGCTCTTTTATGACTGTATAAACATGAAAAGATCGTTGGAATTTTGTTGTTTCAAGTTTGATATTGGTTATAAAATGACGTGTCTTTGATCACTTTTTTACTTTTTCGAATCAGAGCCACTAATTATGAAAATTACTCCTTGATTGTAATGGTCAAGTGGTTCTCTCAAGTATTGTTTTATAATTTTTGGGGCTTGAGGGACACAAATTTACAAAAAAGGACCCCCATGGAGTTTTCTTAAGTTTTTCTTCTGACTCCCTAAAATTAAAAAACACCGAGTTTTTCCTATAATGGACTCATTAAAATTTAACAGTAAAGGACATGTTCAATTTTAAATAGGAACAAACCACTCCTTCTAAGGGTTCAAATTTTAAACTAAGTTGGACTCATCTGAAGGATGAGCTTATAAACAAGCAAATGTTATCCTCCTCAAGCTTGTCAAAAATAAAGAGGTACTTGCCAAAAATGGTGGGGGAAAAAAGTGAAAAATGAACTTGTTTGTTCCACTTTGTATTTTAGAAAAGAAGTTAACCACTCTTGAACATGACACTTTTGTTCACCTGGTTTGGGAAATCCTTTGCCTAACAGTTAATCAAACCATATTGAAAGTCTTCAGCCGCTTTCTGGGTATTAGCTTTGGGTCAATTGTCACCAAACCATCTGCAGTGTTGTTATGTGTTCAAGAGGTCAGTTCAAATAAACCATTCATTTGCAAAATATCTGTCATCCATTTTGTCCATCCTTGGGTCAGTCCTTGCCAATATGTTTCTTCAAAAATTGATCTATGATTTCATGTTGTGGGCTTGCCTACGACAGATCGCTTTCTATCGACTTTAGCTCATTATCTAGAAAGATGATCTAGGAATCGTCAGTACCTTGGAATCTGCATGCCCTAATGGCAGGTTTCTCACCTTCGATGATAGGTTGCATCATTGACCTTCGATCAAAGGATTCTATGACATGTTCGACATCAGCTTATTTATTCACATTTCATGGATTGTACTGAATACTTTGAGGGCCATTGACATTATGGTGGTTTCTCTCACACTTGTTAACAATTCACATCATTGATTGGTAATCAAGTGGTTTCTACCATGTTCGACTTCGACACATTCATTCACATGGATAGAATTGTACTAGTTCGGGAAGAAGAAATCAAGACCCTGGATCTAGTTTCTACCATCCAAGCTGCGAGGAATTTTGTTATTCATTATACAGTGGACTATTCATAAACAGATGGCTGTGCCCATACTGTGTCTACAAATGTCTATACTCTTGATGTATTACAAAATCATTCTTGTATCAGAACAAGTTTAGTCAGTTTTCTAGTCAGTTTTAAACTGAGTATGGGAATGCCTACCTCAGCGATGGTATGTTCACATATATATATTTTGCATTGAATGTTTTTATAGGTTCCAATTGGGGTGTCCACAGGATGATCCTTGAAATGATAAAGTACTTCACTCTTCATAGATGACAAACTCTATCTTCATTTATTACAGACTTCACACTTTAGGGGGCAATCTGTTGCACAAAAAATTGTCACCTTGACATTTTAAATTCTGTGTGAGTCTATTACCACTCATAGTTTCCTCCTTTGCAAGTCTTAAGCCTCAGTTCCTCATATCAAGCCTTGAAAATAAGAGAAAGCCCTCAAAAGTCTCTATAATTCTGGTTCCACACTTTCTCTTTGCATTACCCGTAGTCCCACACCTAATGGTCATGTCTCATGCACATCTGACAGCTCTGTCTCTGTGTTATGGGTGCGGACCCCTGTAAAAGTTAAAAAGGTGCAAGTATATTCTTAAAAACTCACTTTGAGTCATTTCTAGAAGCTTATGGAAGGAACCTTGAGGTGGCAAGTTCGTTCTCTTAAGGTTCATGCATCCCATACCTTAAGGTGCTAACCCCTTGGTGTGAGGATCTTATCCCTTTGAAGGAGGACTCTATCCCTTCATGGGTGGACTTGTAACCTCCTTCCTCTACACTATAAAATGAAGCATTGGGCTGGTTACTGGGGAGGTTGAAAGCTGAATATTTTTGAGGTGAAATGTTGCTGGAACTTAGTATTCTTAGTTGAGTTTTTATGAGGAGAGATTACATACCTCTAAGATCTCATTTGGAAGAGTGCAAGGCATGTCAAAGTAAAGGAAATTCCTGTTTTGGATCCTAGGAAGAGCTTGTTCAACATCAAGGCTGAAAAGGTTGTAAGGTTCTTATACTTCAAAGTTAATAAAAATAAGTTTCTTTTTCTCAATGAGCTGTTGTTTTATGGTTTATTTTATGGATTCATTGATCACCATAATGGACATGATTTATGATATTAGCTATGCATGTGCTATTTGATGTTTACTTGTTTGTGATTGCAGGTTCTCAAAAGCAAACTCTTTCGGACGGTGGAAGGATGGCTACTACAAACTAGCATTGGACTTAAGGTAGGGTCTTAACACCTCTATAGTTTTTATTTATGAATCATATATGTTTAGAGAAAGATAAATTTGTTTGTCTGCTTGTTGCTAGACTATCTTTTGATACTAGGGAGATCGGCCTTGTCTGCAAGATCGATTTATTCGGCCAACATATGGGGGGATGCACGAACCAAGTTTCTGCATCCATAGACGAGTGTTATGTCTTTTAGCACCTCAAATCTTCCTTTGCCTTGATTGATAAGCCCTTAGGTCTCGGTACTGCAACTCTACTAAAATAGCCTCTAGACCTTCTCGAAGGTCTACGATCGTCGTTTTCGGACACTTATCAGTTGATCTATCCACTTACGCACATCAGAGGACAATTCTAGAATAACATTCACCCATATCTGCTTAGGTTAATTAGAAAACACATCAGAATTCAACACAGTCTTCGTGAAAGTACTTAACATGCATTGCATACATCTATTAAGACTTATTCAAGTGAATCATGCATAATTAGATCAATATTTCATAAACACATAATTCATCCACAACATATATCATAAATAGAATTAAACATAAATAAGCAGATATACACAAGAATTCTTCAATAATCTTCTTTATTGATCTTGAATATGGTATTACAAACTCAAAACTACCCTGCGTACTCAGCTGCAGACTCTACCTAGGCCTCTTCGCATTGAGCTGTAGAGCCTTTCTCTCATATCTGACCCACTTCTCTGTGCTATGAATTTTTCTACTGACCCATTACATCCATCATTATGCCTTAGACTCTCTAAGACACACCTATTTATATCCTTTTACATACAATCCCATGGTTCGTGGACCATGGGTGGATCTCAAAGCCAACTCAAACTTTACATAAACAAGGGGCTAAAACCCCTTTTGACTCCTAATCATGTATGTGCTCCATAGCCACAAATCATGGAGACTTTAAATTAATTACAAAAATTACATCAAAACTTGGGTTATTTTAACCCCAAAACTAACCCAAGGGACCCCATCCCAACACCTTGACTATGCAATGAACTTACACAATACTACACATACACAAAACAACATGTACAACATGCACACAATACCACATGGTAACAACACAACATGTATGTCATGCACACAATACCACATGTACAACATTACCAAATGTACAACATGTACACATTACCACTTGTACGCAGCACCACTTACACAACATGTACACAACACCACATGTACTCAACACCACTTGTGCAATGTGCAAACAACACCACATGTACACAACACCATATGCATGACATGTACATAGCATCACATGTAAAAAGAACGACATGCATGACATGTAAAAAGCACAACCTGCACACAATACCACATGCACACAACACCACATGTACTATTGTCAGTTACTACGAAATGTGTTTTCAGTTGTCCAAAGAGTAAATGAGAAGAAAATTTTGTAGTCATATCCCAATTCTCAAAAGGACTCAAAGCCCAAATCAGAACCCCTCCATTGGAAAGTTCTCTAAACAAGATTTCCAACAATATGTGGAAGTCCAAAAATGGACTTTTGGAGCAAAAGTCATGGTCTTCTGAAGTTTCAAGGATTGAAGCCTTGTGAAGGAATATCAAAATATCAAATATTGCAATATCGCAACATCAGAGATATTGATGATTGCATATCGCTGATTTCATATCACCGATTGCATATCAGAGGTTCAAATGACAGAATCGGTCAAATAGATCGATGATCACATATCAATGATTGCTTGTTGGGGGTCCAATGCATTGGACTAGGTAGTATTGGAGCTCGGAGAAGATCGACACATTGAAATATCACAACATCAGAACTTCTGGACATGTGAACCTTTAAAAATTTGCGATATGGGAAAAGTTTTGATAACGTTTAAAACAATCAAGAAACACTGACAAAGGTTTACAAAGGATTTTTTCGTAAAACTAAAGGTGGGCGAGCTCTTTTCTCTCTCCTCTAGCAAGACACATAGCAACATATGATTGGTTTTGATAAGTTACACATGGTAGCATATGATTGTCTTCGATAAAGATGCATGGAAGAATATGATTGGTTATGATAAATCTATAGTGGCATCTGACATCAACATGACATGGTAGTATAGTAGTACACGTGGAAAACAATTTTGGCATTTTTAGGGGCCTAAGGGGGAAGTCTGGGTGACACGTGTCACTACTCAGGAAGTGCCATGTGGAAATGATGATGTCATATCAGAGGTCACATATTGGAGAAGTGGGAATTTCGCAACTCCAAAGTCATTTCCCTTATTGGAAACCTTTAATGAGAGGGGCTTCAATATTGGGCTAGCACACAATGGCTAGATGAACTTAAAGGAACAAGGCCACAAAGCACTTTACAAAGGAAAAAACGACCCCCAATAGGAGTCTAAATTCTCTAGTGCCTTAAGGTTAAACCTCCAGTCATGACCCTCAGTTCCATGGAGGAAAATAGAAAGGGGCTAAACAAAAGGAGCTAAAGACATCGAGACTCATTGTTTTCATAACGTTTGTTAATAATAAAATCTCGATAAGGAAAAGCTTTGGTATAGCATTATGAAAATTTTACAGGACATGATGGGCCTTGATAGTGTAATGTAGAGAGTTATGTGATGGATGAGTCGACAACTGTGATTCTACAACACCACTCAGGCCACCACAATGGATCGCTCCCAACTCTAGGAAGTGGGAAATTCAAGCGGTTAAGCAGAAAGTGACAGGTGAATCAACTGAGTAGCTGAAGATGAACATTGTGGTAGAGACGTGGCCTGATCAAAGGAAATCCTAGGAACGACAGGGAGATATTTTCCTCAGCCATCATTCAGTTTCCCTTATTTCTATTTTTCTGTAACTTTTTTATTTTAAAGAGTGAAATCAAATCTGATTGCAATGATTTAGGTAGCAGGAATTCACATGCCGAGACGACTAGTCGATTCGATAGCTGGGACTTAGCTAAGATATTTTTCTAACTATTTTTCAAAGCTCTCCCTCTCCTTATAAAAATAGGGAAGAAACACTTAACAAAGGTTCCCAAATTCTACATCCAAGAGGTCCAAATTCTGTGTCTCCACTTCGGTTTAATTTGCTTGTTTGTAAGGTCCTTGGGTTGATGCAATTGTTGAATGTAATGGGCCGGTGATTTGGACTCCATCTTGAAGGTTAATGAAACTGTTTTGTTGATTCCTATCATAAAAATGTGCGGTATGTTTCCCCTTTGTTTATCACTTCATGTATGTCTTTCCTCCTATGAAATAGTGTAATGAAGCTGGTGGTATCACTCTAATTCATGGTTGTATATTTGCTACTAAGTAGTAGCAGTACCTGTGTTAACTACATATTTACTTATGTTATGTAATAACCTACAATACCTATAATGTGCACATATTTACTTAATGTTATTTGGTGACAAATGTATTCATGATGCATAGAGCTTGGGACCTTAATTATTGCTCCACTCTTTCTACATTTTCATCTCCTCACTCTTCCATATTTCTACTAGATATTGTTTCTTATGATTCTGTGTTTTGTCCAATCCTCTGCATCAATTTCCCTCCTTTCCTTCCTTTCGTTCATCTATCCTACGACAATAATGTTAATCTGCCTATTTTTGTGTGTCGGCCACTAAAACCAAGACATTTCTCTTTGATATTAGCCATATTTACCCACTGAGTATTTGGATCTATGAGTTTTATTGAGTTTACCTTGATGAAGGACTATTGAAACAAACCCCTGAATTATCCTTTTTTCCAAATTATGTGACATATGGAGTGAAACATAACGCCCTTACACAATATTCAAAATCACTCCTCTTGGATGCCCTAGGCACTTGTCTCCCATCAACCCAGAGGTTGTCTCTATGAGGCTTCTATGTCTTCTGAATCACTTGTGTGACATGAGATAGAAAAAGATACAACATCTTTCTGGCACCGTTGCCAGGGAACGACTCAAAATATTTTTCCCTGGGTACGACAATTTTTACATTCTCTCTGTCAGATGAGCAAGGGAAGTGTGGGTTGAATATCTCTCACTTTGGCACCTCCACTATTTGAATATTATTGTAAACACCTTGGTGACTCCACTATCTATATCCTTATTTGGTCATCCTAGCTTTCAAGAGGCCTCATACTTGCTGTGATCCTAAATAACAAAAAAATTCCCCTACATTTGAAGTTGAGATCACTCACCTAAAGGGGTTTTTGAAATGGCCCTTCTTGCATTCTTGTCTAATAAATTTACCCAACTAGAATTTTCTTCTATTGCTGGTTATCCCCATAATGTCCCTTCATTTCATGAATAGTATGCCTATGTGCCTAGGTTAAGTGGAAACACAGATAGAAGGTTAGACCAACACCTCAAGGATTTTCATGAATGCATGGAGAAACTAGGTATTGTTTTTGAGGATGTGAAAATGAACTTGTTCATGTATTATTTAGAGAAGATGCTAGACTATGGTACAAAACAGTACCTCGTGGCAACATATCTTCCTTTAAGATATTTCACATAACATTCAATCATTTTTGAAAAAGATTATATCCACTGAGTGCTCTGTTTGAAGATTGTTGTGCACATTTTAATGTTGAAAATATTTTCGAGGTTAATGATGCTGCTGAAGATGTTTCTGGGGCTCAACTCCAAGAAAACATATATTCACATCAAGAAGCATTACCTAGTTATCAAGAAAGAGAAGAAGGAGACATCATCAAGCTACAAAAAAATCTTCAAAAATCTTATTGTACCGAATTTTATGATTCTCCTTCTTACGATTTGTATGACTCTAATGGGATGTTGAGAAATGCAGGAATACAACAGTCCTAGTCATGGGAAGATGCACATAAAGAGGGGGCTCACTAGGAGGTTAATAAAGAGGGTCCAATTTACGACTCACATCCTTGAAAGGAAAAATAAGTTCAAGAATTTGATATTAAATTCGATAAATATTCTCTGATTTATGATTCAGATGATTCATAGGAGGATGAGATTGTTTCATACTGTCAAAGGGATCTACTTACAAAGAAGTGGGGAGAATATTACCAACATCAACTACTTCGAAAGGAGCCCAAAGTTGAAGAGCTAAGCAATGTCCGTGGCTGCTTGTTGCAAAAATATTCCTCCCTGGAAACTGTTCAAGAAAGGGAGACAACTATAAATTTTTCTCATCATTTCCATGATCCAGTTGCTGACTATATGGAATCTTTCTTTGGCCTACAACAATATACATAAACTCCAAGGTATGTGTCAAATATTTGGTCTGAATTTCTTATGGGGTGCATGCCTATTATAGTCACTGATTTTCAAGAACATAGCCAAATTAGAAGGTTAATGGAGGAGATTAAAAGAGCTAAACATCAACTATCAAGTTAGGGGAACATATCAAAATGTTTGTCCAAAGAATTTATATGGCACATGCCTATTTTAATTGTTTAATTTCTAGAGAATGATGGCATAAGGTCAAGTAATTTGATGTTGAGATGGTATCGTCAGAAAGTTAACTTCACGTGGGTGAATTGATCCCTATGCATAAGTAGGAGTTGCATATAAATAAGCTCACTAGCTGAGCATTTAATTTCCAGTTGTTAGAGTTTCTATTTTTGAATAATAGTATTATGAGGAAAGGACTCCTAGAAAATAAAGTTCCATAGATATTTTCTGGTTTTATAGTGTTACACAACAATTTGTCACCATCCCTGTTACCCCTCTCCCGCATCTTGGAGGACTCATTCCAGGACCTATGAGAAGTGACATGACCTGCAAACACTTGCATTGCATTCCCCTGAACATGAATTTCATTTGCCCTGAAGACATCTCCTGCTTAAAACCCCTAAAAATAGCCCTTTTTCCATTGGCACGGTTCCATAGTGTAGCCCTCATGCCAATGGGGGAAATCCTCCAAAGAGGGCGTGCCAGTTGGCGCTCTATCACAGAGTCGCACTCGCACCAACCATAATCAGTGGTGTTTTTTAACAAACAAAGAACGGAAGATTCATCCTAACAAATTCCTGGACTGAATCTATCTTGAGTTGGGTGGTTTGGCTTCAGATCTCCATAGAGAGGAAGTGGTTTGCCACCTCTCATGGAAGCTTCTTTAGTGATAAAGCCAATATTGTGGATGATCCCAACTCCCCTTCCTTCATCTATAAAAGCTTGTCCATCTTCCTTGGCAAGCTAGTTCCAGAGATTGAGAATTGTCAAGTTACCAAGAGCTTCATGCTACAAGAGCCTTCTTCATTCCCATAAGGCCAAATCTAAGTAAGGAGATTCTTGCCCAATAACCAAGGAGAGAGAGGCTTGTTCTCATTCCCAACAAGCTTTGCAAGACATGTGCTGCTGCTCACCTAGCCAAAGGAGGATTCGACGTCAGAACTATGGTTGTATTTTTCTTTGTTTATTATCAATAGACGACTATTGTTATGGTTCCACTCTTATTGTTCTTTGTAATGATGATGAGTTATATCCTTTCTGACTGATATATAGTTGCATATGCTGGATTTTATGTTTGTGTTTATGTCGTTTCTTGTATGTGCAGGTGTCCATTCACGGAGATCGTGGGGATCGTGATCTGTCGGAGCAAAGGAACAGGAGCATCAACTCTTCTACAAGCACTAGCGTTGGAATCCAAGTAGGCCCTCATCATTGGTCTTTAATTTGCAATTAGGAACTTGCGTGGTAGCGTTGTATGATTGTTGCTAGACCTGATCTAGGCTAGTAGGGATTGCCTCTATCTGTAGAGGGGATTTACCTCCTCAACAATTTGGTGACTCCGCCGGGGAGCTTGTCTTGCCTTTTTGGATGTTTCTTGGTTTTTACCTACTTGGTCAGCCTTCTACGTTGAGTTCTTTTGTTGTTTCTCGCCTCTTGGTTTACCTAGTTATTGTTGGCCTAGCTTTTGATTGCTTGTTTTTTATTTTTCCATAGCAAACTTGACTGGCACGCTTTTATAGCGTAACAGTCATGCGAATTGGCGGTAGTTGCTCATATAAAACCCGCGCCAATCCTTAAAAGGCGCTAGTTGCAGCCTGACAGTCACGCCAGACTTGGGAACTTTTAAAGTTTGCTTGGTTTTGAAATTTCTGAGCTTGGTCTTTGTTTTGGGTACCTTTTTTTCGACTGCTTGAGTGTGTTGGAGTCTTGTTTGACTGGCTTTGAGTCTCTTTTTTGAGAAATTCTTAATTTGATTTCCTTTGGTCATTACTTGGGGGGGATAAATTGTGTATGAGCGTTAATCACATTTGAGTGTTTTTATTTTTTGATCTTTGGAACTCTCACCCAATTTTCTTGATTTGCACTTGATTGGTTCTTAGATTACATTAGAATCATCTTGTGTTTGAGAATTCTCTTGCATAAATCACACTTGCATAATTAGAATTCTCATTTTCAGAATATGAATGAAAAATGTGCATAGATTACATTTGCATACTTTTCAAGTGAATTGTTCATAGATTACAATTGCATAGTTTACATTCAGAAAAATCAATCGTAGATTTAGATCCGTTTTCTTTGATTTGAATTTACATATTTTTATGCTTGTTTTAAACACACAGAAATAAAAATAAAAACTGTTTTGGAATTGATTTGCATTAGTTTTTATTGATGAAATTAGTGCATTAGAGAATTTGTTATATTTTCTCTTAGTGATCAATTTTTTGCATTGTTGGAAGTGAATGGAAAGTCCCTCCTTACTTTAGTTAGCATTCATCGAATGAAATGATATATTGTGGCATATAGTTTGCATTTAGGAAATTTTGAGACATTACATACGGTAGGGCCTGAAAACTAAAACATAATCCAAGATCAACTTTAAAGTGAACTAAATGAATCTAACAACGCATTGGAACATAATGCACACTGTTTAGAGGTCTAGGCTAGAGACATGCTCTGGCGTTGTTAAACCTAGTCACTTTTGTTTCCACTCAAGGTTGGGTGATTCCTCCTTCTGTGACTCAATAGTGGTCTAGTATGGATTTGTGCTCCCATGTACCATTGAGTATATGGGGAGACCCCACTAGGTTATCATCCTTTATCCATATGAAGCCGTGTTTTCCGCCTTATTAACTGTAATGCACCGAACACAACATTTGGGAAGATTGACTACCGTACCGAAAGTCCTTGGTTTTCATACGATTGCCAAGGTGTATATGCAATTTTACGATTTGTCTGGCAAACCTTTTGCCTAGTTCTCTAGAGTAGTCACTTTTGATCCTTTTCGGACTCCCTAAAAGAAAAGGCTCATATGAGCATTTGTCACTTTAGTCTCATTAAACATTCGAAGGCGACTAGAGTCATATTTTTGTCCTTTTCTCGACTCTCTAAAGATGAAAAGTTCAAGTTATGTCCTTTTGTCTACAAATTCCGTGATCACATGCCCTTTAGATTCTGTTTGTTGGCCATTTGATTGTGTGTCTTGGCTCTTTTTCAGCCCCGTGTGTGATTTTCAGTTTTGATGGCATCTTTTCCAGAGTTCACCAACCCAGGAATCCCCTCTGAAGGGAATCCTGGTCATTTTCCTCCTTTTGGGAATATTGGTGCTCCTTACATGGCAACATTGTCCCTTCCTGGGTTAACTGTTGGGTTGCCTATTTGGTTTTTCTCAACCTCTGTGGTCCCTAATGTTTCAACTATTGGTCAATCAGTTCCTCCACCCGAAAAACATCATGTTGATTCCAAGGTGGACCTCTCCCCTTCTTCGCCTGTTTCTACGTCTTCATCTTCTACTTTGCCTGGTGAAAGTCTCGATTCAAGTAACCAGGTGGCTAAGAAGAAGAAGAAGAAGATGAAGAAGAAGAAGAAGACGAAGAAGAAGAAGTCACCTAAGCGAGAGGCTAAAAGTGCAGCTACTGCCCCGACTATAGCTTAGGTCGGAACTCCTTCTGTTCCTCCACGGAAGGTTAAGTTTCCTTGTAAATTGTGCAAGGGAGACCATCTTCTCTGTGATTGTCCTGGCCTTCCTAAGATCTTAGAAGTATGGTCTCACAATTTTGCCTACCCCTAATCACCCTTTGGAGCTCATGGTGATGTTACCCTATCAACTGGCTATGGCAAGAAGAAAGGGAAGATTCGGTTCCCCTCTAGTCTATGTGAAGGCAACCATCTCCTTCACCTTTGTCCGCTCATGGATAAAGCTTCTGCTGTCTTGGAAAGTCTTATAGCTTCTTCACCCCAACTTCCTGTTGGTTATCAGAGGCTCTCTTTAGACCCTCTCCCTGTCGACAAAGATATTGATTTAGATCCTTCTCTTGTCCATCCCCCCCTTTCCGAACCTGGCTGTGCTAAGCCTGTTCTAGACCAACTATTGGTCGGGAAGAGTGTCAACTCAGGTTCACCACCCATTGATCACTTTGTCTTGGAAGAGCGTCATGCTCATGTTCTTCTCGTCTCGTCAGATTCTCTTGAGTTTGAAAATGACTCTCCTATTCGAGCTGATCCGGAGTGTCCTTCTTCGGTTCCTTTAGAGCAGGGGGGCAATCATACGATTCCCCCACCAAGTAGTTCAGTTGTTTCCTTTGACTGGAGTCACCTGACTGCTTTCTGCCTTCCATCCCATGTGCCTTTCCAGATTACGGTACATGCCTATGATAAGGTAGTACCTGGCACTGTCTTGGATGAGGGTGCATCTATCAGTCTTATGCCTTCCACTACTTGGCAAGCTTTGGGCTCCCCACAGCTTGTGCTGGTCGCGCAGAACCTGATGGCATTTGACGGAGGAACCAATCAACCATTAGGGATCCTTTCGAAGTTTCCTATTACTTTGGGAGGCAAAACCGTCTATATTACGTATTGGTTACCCAAGGTGCTTTAGATTTCAGTCTTCTCCTTGGTCGTGACTATGTTTATGCCATGGGGGCCCTTGTCTCTTCACTTTTCTGTGTGGTTTGCTTTCCACACGACGGAAGAATCATGACTGTCAACTACGTGGATACTTATCCAGCGCCTGTATCCAATGATGCTGCCATCGTGCATAGTGTCCTGGGTGCATTGGGTCCTGACTTCCAAGATGTTGTCCTTCAATCGGGAGTGACACTCTTGGAAGCAACGACTTCTTGTTCAGTATGCTGAAGTTCATTCGGAGCATAGTTCACTTTCCTATGTCAAGCTCCTTAAAAAATGAAACTAGGTCTGGTCGGAGCATAGTTCGCTTTCCTATGTCAAGCTCCTTAAAAAATGAAACTGGG
>APFE030560525.1:0-17064 GCA_000404065.3 Pinus taeda
AAACGGATGGGTGAACTGGACAGTCATCAAGAAGATGAACTGATCCGTCATGCTTGTATATAAATATGTATTAGCTAAATGAATAAATCAATCAGTTTCTCTCGCTCATTCATTCTGGAGTTACCCTGGCCTGACATATGGTAAGATAGATAATGAATGTGATGAAAAAAAGAGAAGAAATCTAGGAAAATCAAGTATAAGACTTTCAATAAGAAATATTTTTATTCTAAAGAGGAAAACAACTCATCAACAAAGGAGGATGAACAATCATAGAACAAGATAAGGCTAAAGAATTTCTTCTCATGGCCATAGATACCCATAGTAAGGGACAAGAGGAAATGAAGTCAGATGAAGAAGAAGGTGAAGTAAATCTGAATTGATTAGTGCCTTGAGAGAAGTAGAAAACCTTAGGAGAAAGAATTAAAAGCTAAGATATCTACTTATGAGGTATGAAAGGAAATATTATGAATTTGATTAAAATTAAATCTTCCTCCTAAACACTCAATTAGAAGAAGCAAGAAGAATAAAAGAAGTGGTGAAAATCCAACTAAAATAAAAGGAATGACATTGTGAGAAACTAGAAGCTAAGATTGTTTCCTTTAGAAATGACCGTGAAAAGGAAAATGATGCGCTGAAGTTTGGAAGGAGTTTTGAAATTTTAGATAATATACTCAACAAATAGAGATTCCCTTTTGTTAAAACTAGCATTAGTTATCATGAAGCTGTTAAAGGAGAATCAAGTTCAAACACATCAAAGAAAGATTAACTTGAAATTTATGTCAAATTTCTAAAAAATTCTATCAATAAAAACATCAACAGGAAAGAAGGAGAGGAACAACAAAGATCTGATTCTCAAATGAAAGAAAGCAACACTAGGCAAGGAAGTGAATACCAACCAAGACCTAGGAATCCATTCAAAATAATAATTCCTCCAAGAATGCCTTTTACATCCATGTACCAAAATTTATTTTATGGCTATTGCTACTCATGTACTAATTTGGTCATAAATCTATAAACTACAGAGCCAATGCTAGAAAATGGCTATGTCAAAATTAGAAGTAAAGAAAAATTTTCAGACTTCAAGAAATAGGTATGAAAAATGTATAATTTCCAAAAGTGTAATGAAAAAGGTAATAATTCTTTTGCTCCCTTGGTGAATCTCATTTAGTGCGACAATTGCAACAAGTATGGACATAAAGCAGTTGATCGTAGAAAAAGTTAAAACAAATCTCACAACTAGAATAAGAAAGTAGAATAAGTAACAACTACCTGGAAGGAGAAGATACAAGAGAAGAAAGAAGAATGTGGCTTTGTTTTGTATGCACAATATCAAGGAAGTCAATGGTATATTGATAATGGGTGCACAAAAGGAGAAGATACAAGAGAAGAAAGAAGAATGTGGCTTTGTTTTGTATGCACGATATCAAGGAAGTCAATGGTATATTGATAATGGGTGCTAAAAAAACATGAAAGGTGACAAAAGCAAGTTTATCTCTCTAAAAGAAAATAAAGGAGGTTGTGTTGCCTTTGGGAACAATGCATGAGGAAAGATTATTGGCAAAGGCATAGTCAATCTTGACAATGGAAAAGGTAAAGCTCAAAATGTCTTTTATGTTTATGGACTCAAGCACAAGCTCTTGAGTGTAAGTTAGACGTGCGATCATGGGTTTGATGTCAACTTTCACTCTAAAGGGTGTGAAATCAAGAAAGTAGATATAGGGAGAAATGTGGAAAGTGCATCAAGAACCCCAAGAAATGTGTATATTCTTAATGAAGATAATGAATATTGCTCCATGGGGAAACTTGATGAAAGTTGGCTCTTGCACAAAAAAATGGATTATATCAATTTTGATCACCTAGTAAAACTATAAAAAAGGAGGCAGTGAGAGATTTTCCCAAAATTCCAAAACTCGATAATACAATCTACAAATCCTGTCAATTTGGGAAGCAAAATCGTGGTCAATTTAAGGTAAAGGAACATTCAACAACACGACTATTGGAGCTAGTTCATACAAATTTTTATGGACTAGCAAGTTCACAAACTCCAAGTGGTGAAATGTATTTCATGTTTATAATAAATGAATATATTAGGTTGAGTTGCATTCTTAAAAGAAAAATCTAAAGCATTTGGCAAGTTTAAAATCTTCAAAGCTCTAGTTGAACATCAAATTGATTTGAAAATCGTGTATGCGATATGATAGAGGAGGATATATATATATATATTTTTTGGTAAGTAAGCACCCACGGCGATTTGAACTAGTGACCTATCGCAAGGAGTACCTTAACAGTGCACCCATTCACCGTCAATCCAAAGCCCCGTGAGCTATAGAGGAGGATCATTTATATTTAATGAGTTTAATGAATTATGTGAAAAGCATACTTAAAAGATAGTTCTCAATAGTTAGGACCCCTAAGTAGAATGGTGTAGTTGAAATGCAAAACATACCAATGAAACAAATGGAAAGAACTATGCTTGATGAAAGAAAGTTGCCAAGAACCTTTTGGGTTGAAGTTGTTCACACAACGATTCATATTTTGAATAAATCTCATATCACAACAAAGAGTAAAAAAATACCTCATGGATTATGGTTTGGAAGGCCAACATCAATTAAACATTTTCAAATATTTTTTAGAAAATGCTATATCAGAATAAATGTGGAAAATTTGGGAAAGTTTGATTCTAGAGTTTATGAAGACATATTTTTAGGTTATGCAACCAAACACAAAAACTATAGATGCTATAATAAATTACTGGACAAAAAATTTGTCTGCATTTATGTGAAGGTAGATGAAGTTGTTGGGTGATTTAATTGTGAGTTAAATCCTTGTCATTAATTTTCACTCCGAGGTTCATAGACTGATGAGGTATACCTGTACTATATGTACTAGGTGGTTATTTATCAGAATAGATTAATATAATGCAATTGAAACTAATTACAAAGAAAATTAAATCAATCCAATCCAAAACAATCCACACCAAGCATAAAGAAATTGAAATTACACTTGCATAAAGGAAATCACACTTGCAGAATTGAAATCACACCACACTTGCATAAATGAAAGTCACACTTGCTGAATTGAAATCACACTCACACTTTCTTGAATTGAAATCACACTCACACCTGTTGAAATGAAATCACACTTGCTGAGAGGAAAAATTCACTTGCATAAAATGAAAACAAACTTGCTGAAAATAAACGAAATAACATAACTACACTATGTTACCAATATGTACAAAGATGTGAAAACTGTGGTTGATGGGGGCCCTCCATTTCTCAGCAAGCACACCGAACAAGTATCACATATTGGAGATCAAAGTAACAATATATATTTCATAAGATGAAGTTACAAGATTATAAGAATTCTATATCTTCTTCTGTATCCTCACTTTACAAATTACATCTTGAATGAAAGTATGAACTTCTAACTATCAACTAGCCACTAGCTACTAGCTACCTAGCAACCTCTAACCTCTTTGTATGAAGGCTTCACTCCTATTTATACAAAAATTGAAGATAACTATTCAAAAATTATAGATCCTTAGATCTCTCCAAAATCCACATTTATCTCTTGTGGTTACAACGAATCACCTAAAAATGTAAGATACAAATCCTCTCAAAAAAATTTCATAGTTTTTTATAAGAGACATCCATGATTCTTTTCCTTTGAATGTGCTTAGTTAATGATCCACATATTCTACAAATATTCCACAAATCCTCATGAGTTGGAATTTGAAATTCGAATTTGTGGTTGGGTGGCCAAATAGGACCTTCTAGAATCTCCAAGTAGGCCTACAGTATCACAAAACTCATAGCACTTTTAGATATATATGAAAACATGTTAATTTCCTAATATTTAATCATAAATAATCTCAAAATACTTAAAATAAATGACTTGGAAAATAATAATGATAAACCCATATGATCATGAAAATTGTTACTTAATGTAGGGTTATGGGGCTATAGAGTTACAGAATGAGGGTAAAATGATGGAAATGTGGGTAAACATGGATGACATTTTGGAGACCCAAAATACCCCCCAATTGAAGATGTTGCATGTCCTTATGCAACTATTGCATTGATTCCCTTAATCATAAGTTGATCTTCTTGAAATGTTTTCTTCTATATGAGCTTTGGCTTTGTATTGATTCTCTTTTACTTTGCATAATCATATCATTTGACAATTTTATTCTTTTTGCAAAGCGTAATTTGAAATACATTCTATTGCAAAATATATTTGTTATGGTTGGTTCTTGTGTGACAACCAAAATTTTATGAGTATTGGCTCTTGTGTAACAATACTTTTGTTATTTTTTTGTTGCATCAAAATACTTGAAAACATTGAGAATTCCTTTTTAAGCCCCATAGTGATTGTCGATGATTTAATGTGCTTATCAATTGATCATTTCAAAACATATAAAATTTTGGAATCAAAATGCAACAATAATTTATTGGGAAAATTATGTTGGTTAGGATGAAATGAAATGTGACATGTGACATGAAATGTGAATATCCCTTCCCCCAAACTAAAGGTGTTTTTCAGTTTTTGGCAAATGAGAAAGGGAATATAAATGAGATGAGGAATTTTCCAAAATCACAATTTTAGCATTGAAGGAATTACATGATTAAAGATTATAAAACAACATACCTTCACTTACCTAAAAAGTGGAGAAGCTATGTATATAAAAGAGTGTGTCTGCTGCTGCTAGATCATGGAATGTGAAGTAAAATAATCTGATTTGTTTGTTTGTTTGTTTGTTTGTTTTTGTTTTTGTTTTTGTTTTTTTTTTTTTTTTTTTTTTTTTTTTTTTTTTTTTTTTTTTTTTTTTTTTTTTTTTTTTTTTTTTTTTTTTTTCTCTTGGTTGTATGAATAAAGGATGAAATCAGAATCTTTATTGCTATGGCTGCTGAATTATGAATTGAGTCTTGTTGCAAGCTGCTGAAATCATATAGTCTTTATTCATTCCCACTCAATGACATAATTCTTATCTATGTGAATAGATGTGTTGATGTCGAACATAGAAAATAAATTGTTGGATTATTGGCCATTAATGAATGCCATTAACCAACACGAGACTACTCACCATTGATGTCAATGAGAGTCAAGATGCCTAAGTACATATTACTAGGTACAAATAGATGTTTCGTAGTTGACTCACCTAGAAGATTCAACAAATAGGGGACATTGATGTATTCCCACTGTTTATTGGCGAGAGAACTTGCCATTAAGGCATGCAAGCCTCAAGTTACTTGAAAGATCTCTAGTCCTAATCCTAGATGATGTGTCAGAGCCGATGGGTCAAAACTTGTTAGAAGGGAGGCCTTAATGAATCATCCATCATCTAATGCAAGTATAAATAATAATTTGAAGGACTACAGATGGAAAATTTGCATTGAAGCAAGGTTTATTTGACATAAAGGAAAAGGAAAATGGAGTAACGCAGCTTTGTAAGGGAGCTGAATGACTTTATTTTTGGGTTACGGGTGAGTAAAAATGAGGCAAGAAAGTATGAACATTTCAAAGGGGAATGATTTTTTTGTAGTAGGATGGAAATTTATGGATCGATTGTAGGCTTAGAATGAGTAGCAATGGTAAAATTGGTATTTTTCTAATAGCAATGATGTAATGGCTCTGATTTGACATGGAATGATCATGCTCTCTTAAAACAAACTTGGTCTTTAAAAGACACTCATGCATATAGTGATCTTCTTTCATCGTCCTAGAACCTGCAAAAACTTAGCAATTTCTGCAATAAAATGTAAGACTATCGAGAGAGAGATGATTAGTATCTCTTCATATGATATATACACAAAAAACTCAGAAATGGTACTAATAAAACAAATTCAAGGATGAAAACTTAAATGTACTTTTACCTGATTGGAAAGCAATACCATGGATCACCTGTTATTGTTTTGTTGGGGACTTCTTCATTGTGTTTCTAACCAATTTTGAGATTGAGACCTCTTCTCCACACACTTAATGCTTCACCAATATACCATAAAACAAATTTTCATAAACTACTGAATTATGTAAATTCTACAGCTACCAAAAATTTGGATCGTTACATTGCCTTACCTCTTTATAGCTTGCAATTAGATTTAGATGGTGGTTTGTCAATTATTGCATTTCAATTTTTAATATTTGCAAGTTTTTATGAAAGTCTAAGTCCGTAACTGCGTTTGTTTTTTTTTTCTCTAGCGCTCCACCTTTGTCCATGATCCTGTGGATTAAGAAAATGCTCAAAATTTAAAATGCTTGGATCAGCTTTAAACCAACTCCAAAGCATAGATCTCGTCACCCTGAATCCAACATAATTTGCTTCATTGAAATATGACTTCGGATTCTCCTGGAATCACGTTTTGTTTGTTTTGGGAAACAACTAAAAAAAGGAATTTTGAGTTGCAGGAATGCCCAATCAGCAGCCCGGATGGTGACTAGGTCATGAATTGGCAAGTTGATTGTACCTTCATTGGCCAATGAGTGGTTGACACTTGTCACTGTTTGATTTGTTGACACGTGGTAATTTTTCATTGGTTACAATTTTCTGTTGTGGCCGAACGAGGGAGTGCCATGTGGGCCAACCATTGGTTGCCACGTGGCCTCCTCGTGGTGGACTAAAATTTGTGTGAGGTTGAACTACCTCCACTAGGATTGAAACCACGACCTCTCGTCAACTAAAAAATCTCCTTACCAATCCGCTTACATTATTACTTGTTTAATATAGTTCTTAATTATATATTTAAGTTGAACCATCCGCGTTGTTGGGGAAAAGGGCCATGGCTAAGCCCTAGCCCCTGGCCACTCCAGTGCCATAGAACCAAAGGCAGGGGCCAAGGGCTAGGCCTTAGCCTAGCGCATGGTCCCATGCATCCCCCTAGGAGAACCAACATATAACCACACGCGTGGAAATTTGTTAGCCCTCGAGGCAGAAAATTTGGCACCTAACACAGTCGTATGGTGCCACGTGACCATAATATTCGGAACTAGGGCTTAGTGGTGAATTTATCTGTCCTACAAGTTCAACCGCTGATTGGGAATATAAACCAAGTTTGTGTGTTGTTTCCATGTTCGAGGCGCACAGGCCGAGTTTAGGTTGAATTGTAGGATTAGTAACATCAAAATTGAGTAAAAACTTGAAACAATGATATTTTACTCAATTTTTGGCCAAATGAGATGCAAAAAGAGTCAAAAAAGGGGTTTTTGACAACGATGGATCTATTGGAGACATTAGATTTTCTATTTGAGCTTTGTAAAAGCATGTAATTATACTTTTGAGTATGAATTTATATCTCTTATCCAAATTTTATTGAACAATTTTAAAACTAACTTTATTCAACTTTCTTTTTTGATCTTCCAAGCCACAAAGAACACAATAAGAGAGGATTCTCAGCAATATTGAAACTCTTTATTCATTTGGAACATGAAATTTAAAAGACAAAATGAAAGTATTTGATCTTTAACTTCAAATTTTGGCTCTCAAAACTCTATTTGTTCTCCTTCTTCTCAAATATTCCTTCTCTTTCTACATCTTTCTGCAAATGATTAGTGAGCTGGGTGGCTCTTACTGCACCACCAATAAATAAAATTGAAAATAAAATGAAATCTAACTTAAAAACTAAATTAAAAAAACATCACCAAACTTGGTTTTATTCATTAATTTTATCCTACTCTACTCTACTAGAAATAGAAAGATTGTTTCAAGTGTATGCATATTTCTAGTGTAACCATGTGTGTAACAAGATTAAAAAGATATTAATGCTTAGTTTTGAAAAATATGCATTAAAATACATCAAAGCATGAAAAACCAGTTGTTTTGATAATACAATCAAGAAGTAAGGAAGAATGAGAGAGCGATGTGACTTGATCCTTAATTGGAACCATATTTTAATAAGGCTATGGAATTTCTGATTCCTTTCTTGGTTTAGATCACATTGAATATCCTCCTTTGTTATGAATTCCTCAATCTTAGATTTTAGTGGTTTCTCCCCATCAAAATGATTGCATGATTCTTTAGTCTCTGCAACAGATTGACAAGAGGAATCAAAAGAGACCTGAATGTGGAGGTGGAGAGATAGACAAGTTTCTGCATGTAGTTAAAATATACTCTTCTTCAGAGGCAGATATCCCAGTTGTTGCTAAGATTCGAGAAAGTTCTTGGAGGAACATTCTTAAAATTCTTAATTGTCTATGAATTACTCCAACTAGTTGATAATTCTTGACATGCACACAAATTAGTACAAAGTTTTGAAAAATTATTGAAATCTAATATGCATCCTAAATTATTTTAACCATGCATCTAAGAATGAATGAAACTATATTGTGTTGTCTAAAATTTCGAAATAAACACCTATGTATACCTCCCTGGTGTCAAGCCGTAAAAAGGGTCTTTTTCACCTCCAATTACCTCACATTAACTTCTCAATCCAGGAACGATTTTTTATCTCAAAGATTGTACTTGGTTTGAGGCTATCATTTGTTAGAGTAATGCTAGTAGTATAGTGCTCAGAATACAAGGGTAAACGAATGCTCAAAACAAGATCTACTTATAGAAAAACACTTTAAGGCTTAAATCATGCATTCAGAAAACTAAGCAATTTATCAGTCAAGGGTACAATAACGGTAACTCATCCCTTTGTAAACTGATGTAACTAAAGATAATCAAGGAATAGATCATCAACCTGGGGACTAGACAACAAATGTCAACGCCCATGACAGTTTCAGATCGTTCTGCACACCAAAGTAATGATAACGCAAATAATAGGAAATGGAACAACAACTAGGAAATGGAACATCAACTAAGAAATGGAACAACAAGTGGAAAATGTAACAGCAACTAATTCTTATAAACAACAACACCTTAATTTACAGAAATAAGTGCAGCAAGAGTATCCTACAGAAATCAAATAGCAATCTTTACTCTAAGAATAATTCGGATGGCATGCAAAAATAGAATGGCCACTGATTAGCAATGAAATATAGAACAACACTTAGAGCCAAATGTAAATGCACAATAAACTAAGATAAATACCACACACGTCACGCCTTAGTATTGAAAAAAACAGCAATATGATTTCGATACCACAAATATCAATCTTAGTTATAAAGAATAACGATTGTAATTCGTAATGGAATAACGATGTCAGTTGAACAACAATCGCAATTAAGTGTAAACCATAGATGAATATAGTAATACCAATTTATGAATGTTACAACACGGGTACTCTGTAATTGAACAACAATAGCATTCTGTAAGGACTAGCAGTGTTATATTAATGGTTAAAGGAACAACAATGCGTTAAAAAGTCAGAATGAACAATACGACATTCCTATACAGAGAATGATATTACTCAGTTGAATCATAAATCAAATAGAACCGTGATGTAAAATAATAAAACACATCAGATTATCGAACAAAGCTGATAATGAAAACCACGCACGAACTAAAGATAATAATACAGCAGCAAGTGTTCCACCAGGGCCGGGCCCTTAGCCTCTAGGGACACACCGCTTGAGATTATTCCAGGATCAAAGATGGAACGGCAACCAGGTTTATATTAAAGCATTAAAACAGTTACAACAGATCACTTCTCAACGAGAGTCGATGATCAAAGTTTCAAATACAGAGAAAAGTTACATAGAAAATAACAACAGATCACCTAGGCTAGCAGTGCTGCCCCTTTTTATAACAGCTAAAGCGGAGATATCAATGATGCAAAAATAGTTAAGGCAGCAATCCCTCAGGATCAAAGGATCCCGAGGGATTTGTCAAACTGTTAATTCCCAGTTATCCATTTGTTCTTTTGCGCCGAGTCGATATCTCCTTTTCCTTTCCTTGGTTGATACGCTTTAATTTGGATCGCCTTGTTTGCATGTGGTTCCCTGCCAGAGGGACAACAATTAACTTGGCCTTGTCTTTTTTCTTTGGAAAGGAAATCTTTCGTTTTTCCCTTTTCCTGCATAAGAAATGGAAATTATTAGTATTTTTGTGTTGCGTATAAATCCCATAGATTTTGTAATGATTTCTTATTATCTACCTAGTTCATAATGCAAAGAGGTTATGAGTTTTAAAGAAAAGATGACAAAATAATCAATAAAAACATACCTTCTTCAGTACTCCACACACCCCCCTGCTTACCATTTTTCATGCCCTCATGAAAAAATTGTAGTTGACATGTAAGGTAGTGAGAGAGTAGGCTAGAGATGGGATCTCATGTGGTGGTCTACAGCCATGATGCCTAACTAGGTGTTCAAAAAGATGGCCTGTCTGACCCTCAGGCATCTCATACAGGGCTTGGTATCCAGGTGCAGGGTGCCAAATAATCGGACTTCGGAACCTATATCCTAACCAAGATGGCCCTGCCCTCAAGATAAGTTTGCCATAGAGTTTCAAGCGATCGACGGCTAACTTAAAGTTCTCATAATTAAATGGTTCCCTGAGTTGGATATTCGGATTAGAAATTTGATATCGAAATTTAGCAGCATCAATGGTGAGGTCTTTAATAGTAAAGAAGTACTCTATCCCTTGCCGATTGATTGTTGTATGAATCGGCCCTAATGCTTTAATCACGCTTGGAGTCCTCATGAGGTTCCTATGTTTCCTCCATAACTGCACTGGATTTCTAGGCTCAGCTCTTACCCATAAATCTAATCCGTTTTCTTGTCTTTGGAAGGCTTTATAGGCTTTAAGCCATTTGATTTGATTAACCCCAAACGAAATAAATGCTTGCAGTTGGATATCCCCAACAAAAGGGCTGGGGTTCTGCTCTATCTCTTGATCTAACACAAGGTTATGCAGATAGAATTCACACAATAATCTTTGAACCTTTACTCCATAGTGCTTACAACAATTTATAAAATCATCAATAGTATTAATTTGTATAGGGGCTCCTGCTCTGACAGCCTTAATTTTCAATTGCAAATATCGTTCCATTAAAAACAAGGCATAATTCTTAGCAGGGGCTCTACATGCTAGGACGTCGGTGTACAAAGAGCATAAGGTATTCATCTGCTTGATAACTACATCTAACCTATGAGTTACCTTTGTGACTTTTTCTTCTTCCTTTCGCCATCCTTCGAAAGCCTGGCTTTCGGATAAATTGACATTCCTTATTTGTTATTGTAATTCTTCATACTTTTCTCGAGAAACTGTTTGTTCTGTGAGTTTTTCTACTTCTTCTTGAGCTTGTACCAAACCCTCTCGTAGGGTTACTATCCTCGGATCATTGTCCCACATGGAAGTGGTAAGTGGAAGGTTCACTTGAATCTTCTTATTGCATTGTCTCGTGTTTATAGTTCGCATTTCTTCAGAGGGTTGTGCCTCTGTCTGAACTTCTTTGTCACAGGCCGATATATCATCTGTTTGCACTTCAACATGGGTAACAGCTGATTGTTGTTCCTTTTGGTTTTGAATAGCAGGCTAGACTTGAGTCCTCCTTACCTTTTTCTTGAGGGGTCTTGCTGGAGTGGTTGCATGTTTTGCCCCCGAAGTCCTTTCTGCCCTCTTTCTCATTTTCAAAACCCTGATTCATTGTCGAAGTCGAGCTATCACATTCAGTAATCTTTGTTGTTCTTTCCGTAATCTTCTAATTTCTTTTGTTTTCTTAGAAGGAACACATGTCTGTTTACTCGAGCCTGGACTATTATCTTGGCCAATTCCTTGGTTTTCTTCTGTGGGTATTCCTTCGTTGTTCTGTTCAGGTTGCTCAGGAATAAAAACCCTAGCTGGTTCTGTTATTTCCTGGGTGACTTCTTTTTCCACACCTTCTTCTCCATGAAATTCTTTCGGTGCAATCTGGCTAGGAACAGATTGTTCCTCTTCTGTATCTTCGTCACTTTTCTCTCCTGTCATACTTACATCATGAATAGAATTATTCTCTTCTTTTTCTTCCTCATCGGGCAATTCTTCGAGTGCATTTTTGTCCTGAGCAGAATGCTCTTCTGGTTCTTCCTCAGTATGGAGGCCTAGCGGGCTGAGAGGTTGGGCATATTCGCCCATATTGGCCAGAATTTGGGCCAATTCGTCCTCTTGCAATGGATTTTGCAATGGGCTTTCTTCACGTTTCTTTGTCTCTTCCTCTGCTTGCCCAAGCTGCTCGATCTCTTCTTCGGTTTCTCCTTCCTTATTTCCTTCCAATTCTTTCTCATTCTCTTCTCCTTCCAATTGTGGGGGTTGCTCATCCCCTGAATCATCTATCTCCACAGGTTGGCTGGTATTCCCTTGGGGGTTTTCCAACCTCCCTCTAATCTGTGCCAATCTAACTGATTTTCTCCGTTTCAATGGTCTATTTGGTGTACTGGTAGCATGTTTACATTTCGGGGCTGGCATAGTTAGTCCCCCGTTTATCGTGGCAATTAGCTCTTCCCAGATGCTCTGTTGCTGAGCAAGACTGTGGCTAACTATCAGCCGTATCAGCCCATGGTGACTTACTACCGATTCTGCATGTTGTGATTTTTTCATGCTTCGGCCAACATCATGAAGTAATGAATTTAAAAATGCAGGTAAGTTCACAGAGCATTTCTATTTTAATACGGCTAAAAGTTTAAGGTGTCATGGCCTTACCACGTCTTTCCTGCCTTCACAGGTGATGTAGCTCTGGATGATCTTTGCCAATTCTACCCACGGCTCTCCTAATGTTGCTGGTAGAACTCCCTTTCCTCAGACTGTCAGGTTCTGGCCTTCATCTTGGAAGATTTTTATGATCTTTCGCAGTCTCTCCTTCTTTAGTGTCCACACAGGTCTAGTAGCTGGCAGTCTCGAGACCTCTGCAATTATGTCATTGGTAACTGCTATGTGTCTCCCCCTTACTGTGGAGTGATATTCTTGCAAGTTCTGCAAGAATGATATTGCTACGGTCTCGTTGGATTCCTATAAACGATTGAGATAAACTAACCAACCTGTCCTTGCCAGAATTTCCCGTGCAGCATCAGAAACTGTCAATACCTGTGGTTCTCTCCGAATTGATCTTCCTCCCATGTTTTAGCTTACTGTAAGAACGTAAAGACGGTAATGGAACAACAGGTTGTTCAAACTGTTAGAAACACAGAGAAAATAACAAAACAACAAGGCTCGTTCAAATCTTACTAATTGCTACAGAGTATAATACGGAAATAGCTTAGGAATAGCAAGGCATGCAAATTGAAAAATGAGATATCGTTAATCCTTGCTATTCCCAAGTAAAAGTTTTCTGAATCATAGTCTGACACGTATACCAGCAAATTATGAGGTCAGCCTCCCCCTGTAATGTGATAGGCCATCCTCGACTGCCAAATGAGGCAGTGGTGTGCCGAACTGCCATGGTACGGAGTCATAAAGGAACAGCGTATGCCAAAATGCCATGTTTACAAAAGGAGGAGGTTACCGAAATTGAGGTATAAAATAGGATCGCTTAACAAATAAGAGAATGATGTGATATGATGCAAGGCTGGGAGGATAGGACAGCTAACGTGCACAAAAAGTCTAATGTGGTCAGTATCAATTTTTTCGTCATGATTGGTTATAATAGATTTTCATGTGTTTAATGGTTCGGGGAAGTAATATACATAATCTTATTTGACGTATTACAGAGGCATAAGACAGAGAAGGGTGTTAGTGATTGCTATTCGTGTATAAGGAATGTGACTTCAATACCATTAACAGAGCTCTGCTGCCGACAGGTGTCCATAACCTTGACAGAGTTGTTTGTTTCACCCATGGAACCATGATCCTTTGTGTATGCTTAGGAAGTGTTGTGCAATGTCAAAATGGAGGTCATTATGCTGGCTTGGTAACCAGTTAAACCATAATGCCATTCACCAGGAAGGAGTGAAAGGTGGGCAGGTCGGCTCGTGATGAGACCTCCTGTTCCAAGGACTTTTTATTTTTTCTGATGTGCCTCTTGGATCATATCCCTGGTGTGGTGGCCATAGTGGGAATGCCACTTCACTTTCTTCCTTATGATCATGGTAGGCTGGCTCTTGATGAGACCCCCTATCTTGCATTTGAAAATTCATATAAACAAGTCATATAAACATTTTTCTCTGTTTTTTCTTTTATAAAGTACTTTCCTATTTATGCGCAAAGGGTGGTTCAACACTCCTTAAGAGTAGGAATGGTGGAAGAAGTCTTAACATCTCAATAGAAAAATATAGACCCTTTGTTCCTATTCCTTAATAATGATCAAAGAAGATTATGGGAATTTAAAAAGAACCACCATGATAAAGATAACCAATCAAATCAGTATTAGTAGGATAATGACAGCAAAAGTGATGAATAATTGTGTCCTTTCCTCTTTCCTCCTATCAATTCACAGCAATTTCTTGTAAAAGTAGAGATTTTATATAATTTGCTGATTTCAGTATGTTATGGGTTTGTATCCATTGCATAAGTGTATAGTTGTGCTCCAAAAGACTTGAAACAACAGGAACAACAGGTATCTTTAAATTGGAACAGCAAGGAGAACAAGCATAAGTAAAAGGAATATGAGAATGTTGTCGTTTCAAAAAGGAAGAGCAAAAAAATACAAGTGTTGTTCCATTTGCGATTGATTTATTTGCTAAATATTTTATGGCAGAGTGATCTATATACAAGATAATAGGATATCCAGTAATGTAATACCTGAACTTATTGACATCATGTATTACAACTAGAAATTCCTTTTCAGTAACAGTATAATTCAATTCAGCAGGGGATAAATTCTTGCTAATATAATAAATTGCATATGGTTTTTTATCTTCTTCCTACCCAAGGATTCCTCCAATAGCTGTATCTAAGGCATCTGATGAAATTTGAAATGGTAGGTCCCAATTTGGTCCTTGAAGGACTAGGGCTGTGGACACAAGCTTCTTCAGATCTTGGAAAGCACGGTCGCATTTTTCTGTCCAAACAAAGTCAACATTACCTGTCAGTGCATATAGAGGTGCAACAATATGCGAAAAATGTTCTATAAACCTTCTATAATAACTAGAAAATCCAAGAAAACTGCGTACCTCTGTTTGAGAGGTAGGAGAGGGAATTAGCAAAATTATTTGAATTTTGGCTGGGTCTCCTGGTATGCCAGCTGCTGAGATATAATGGCCTAGAATAAGTCCTTCAGTCATCATCATATAGCATTTTTCATGGCTCAAACAAAGCCTGGTGGCAATGCAGCACTGCGGGACTTTTTCCAGTGTGTCCAATGTTGGGTCAAAATCGTTTCCATATGGTGTAAAGTCATCCATGTATACTTCGAGCCCTTCATTTATTAAGTCTGAAAAGATGCTTAGGATATCCCTTTGAAATGTGGCAGGAGCGTTGCATAAGCCAAAAGGTAGAACTCTGTAGGAAAATGTTCCCCAAGGACAAGTAAAAGTGGTTTTGTCTTGGTCTTCAGGGGCAATCTGAATCTGATTGTATCCACTGAAGCCATCTAAGAAAGAAAAGAATTTCTTTCCTGCCAAAGTGTCTAATACTTGGTCAATGAATGGAAGGGGAAAGTGGTCTTTTTGTGTTTCTTTATTTAGTTCTCTATAATCCACACAAATCCTCCACTTTCCATTCTTCTTTGGTACCACAACAAGTGGAGAGACCCATTTACTATCAGAGATAGGGTAGATGAATTTCACATCTACAAGTTTTTGAAGTTCAACTTCTTTACAACATCTTTTAGATGAGGATTAAGTCTCCTTTGTGGTTGGAGAATAGGTCTCGCATCCTTTTCTATGTAAATGTGGTGTGTACATAACTGGGGATCAATTCCTTTCATATCAGGGTAGTCCCATGAAAATGCTTCTTTATATTTCCTCAGTAGTTGGATGAGCTTCTCTTCTTGTTTGGACGTCAGGTTGGCATTAATGTTTAAAGCCTTTCCTGGCTCAATCTCTACAATTTTTCTATTTGAGACAGAGGTAGTAGGTATTGTTTGATCGTGTGTATCTTTAAGAGGATCTTCTTCTAATTCATTATCAAATGTTGCTTCTATCATGTGACATTGTATGTGGGATCTGGGTTCAGCTTGGCTAATAAAATTGTTAATGGCATCATCTTCTATTTGGTCTTTGAAATCAAGGGCCTCTTTTATGGTTAATGGAGATCTAATATTTTCGGTGAGGTATGATACATGATGCTTGTTAGTTTTTATTATTGTGACACTTGGCTGCGCTGGAGGATATAAGGCTAGTGTTATAGACATTTTTGGGCAATTCAACCCCAATCACAAATGTCCATAAACTGAGGGCTCCTAAGTCCCTAAAAGTGTTGCTTCAGTGCCTAAAGGAACAAGGTCAACTGATTACATCATCTCCCAGAAGTTCTCCACTAAAAACTGCTCATAAATGGTTAAAATTGGACCATACTGAAAGCCCAATGCAGAGGGTGCAATGCATATCACCTTCCCAATGTACAGGGTGCGATGCATACTGATTTGCTCCTCTGTAGGGTGCGATGATCGAGAATGGACAAATGGTAGGGACAAAAATGCAAGGTGGAAGATCATGGAATCTTCCAGAAGCTTCCCCTCTGACACTTGCGACCAGGGGTGAGTAAGAGATCATCATTCTCCAAGTGGAAGCAGGAACTATCAGAGAGAGGACACTAATCAAGATCCCAAAAGATGACTCACCTCTCTGTAATCATCTATATATGGATCCCTCATCACAGAGATCCAGAGGCTGGAATTTTGTATCTTATAGATAAGTGTTGTTGGTATTCTGGTGTACATTCATAGTGTTGGGTGATCTAGCTTTGCTTGAGGTGAAGAAGGGCTTCTTAGCTGGAGGATGATGCTGGGTCAGAGTACATGGTTGTAATCTTCTTGCTACTTTTCATTTGAATAAAGCTATTCTTGTTTCCATCCATAGTCTTGTGTACTTGTTTATATATGCTTGTATATGGTTAATGCACATCTGATCCTGCATTATTTATGAATTTAGATCCTTTTTTCTTGCATAGTAGTATGTTGTTGTGATTCCACAGGTCCTTTTGAAGTTGAGCAGACAAAGAAGAAGAGGAAAAAATCTATCAAGAAGGAGAGGAAATCGAGCGCAACACTCAGGTTGGCCCTCTTGGTTCTCCTCTCATCTATTTTCATAAAAGGAATCAATAGTAGATTT
>APFE030560531.1:14002-27332 GCA_000404065.3 Pinus taeda
AAACAAGTATGACCCTAATAAATTATAATTCAACAATAATTTAATAAATTAATAATCCTAATATTTGTTGGCAATGCATCTCATGCATCTATTTATTAAATTGAATAATAAGTCCAGTTTTCCACTAATATTTCACATCCTGAAGATGAACCATCCTTGTTGGTTCGAAACCTACATCAAAACAAGAAATCTAATGCGATGAATTTGGAACATGATCTACATAATTATGAAGATTGTAGAAACCTAAAATATAAAAAACTCACCTGATATGAAAGGGAGATAATGAAAAAAGTTCGCAGATTTAAATGATACAGATTGCTCTTAACGAAAAAAAAAGACTAATCTTACATTCTTAAAGAGATGCAGAGATTCATCAATTATTCCAACCTTTGCCAAAATCAATCATTCCCTCATATTCTCCTCTAATTAACCAAGAACAAATAAAAATGTTTAGTCCATTATAATTAAAATGAATTATGACCATAATAAAATATAATTAACAATAATTTAAAACTAACAATAATTTAAAATTAACAATAAAAACTTTAAACAAACCTTTAAATTTACTATATAATAAGATATATTAATCATATAAATTTCAAAACTATGATAACTTATGTATTAATAGAAGTTTAATACCATTTAAAAAAACCCACATTTATAATTTCTTAATAAATAATTGAAACATACAATTAAAATGAAATATAATTAAAATAACAAAATAGAAAGTAAAACAATTAAAATAAAATATAATTAAAATAATAGAATATAAATTAAAACAAGTATTACCCTAATAAATTATAATTCAACAATAATTTAATAAATTAATAATCCCTAATATCTGTCGGCAATGCATCTCTGTTATATACCTGGGGGGTAATATAGGGTACCAAGGGAGGTACCCAAGGTAATAATGTAATAATGGGATTGGCCATAGTAATAAATAGGGTGGTTAACCCATATCATGTAATGGGCCCATGGTATTAGTTGATGGTATGAGGGAACCATGGTAATGACCCATGGTATTGTATGTATGAGGCCTATATAGAGGCTAGAGACTCCACATGGGAGAGTGAAGAAATATTGTGAAGGATTATTGTATGTATAGGCATATAGCTTGTGGAGTGTTCTCCTTCCTTAAGGAGTGAATGTATGGTGTTGCCCTACCTTAAGGGTTTTGATATCAATAAAGTGAATCATTTCTATCTAATTCTATCTTGTTATTTCTTGGGTATATTTGTATTTTCATATATTTTCATATCAGATCTATAATATTTCTGGGTTATATCTATAACAAGTGGTATGAGAGCTATAACAAGTGGTATCAGAGCACTTTCTTGGGCAAAAAAGTGGATTTTTTTTTAATTTTTGCAGGCTTTCGGGGACGGCGAGTTTGCAGATCAGATTTGTACGTTTTTGTGAAAGATCTGAAAAATCTAATTGCCGATCTGGATTCTATGTGAAAAAATACACGATTTCAAAAAAATATCGGTTGAATCGGAGTTCGGATGAAGGAGATATCGCTGATTTAAAAATCAGTGGGGTTGCAAACAATTTTTCAGGGCAACGAGTTTATGGCACAAATCTAGACGTTCTGGTGCAAAATATGTAAAATCTAATTGTAGATCTGAATTCTTTGTGAAAAAATACCCAATTTCAAAAAAAATTCAGTTGAATCGGAGCCCGGATGAGGGAGATATCGCTGATTTAAAATTAGCTCTTTTTTGTATAAATTTTGGTGATGGTGGGAGAGTTGCAGCACAGATCTGAAATTCTAGTGCCTGGATCAGAATTTCTATCACATGGGCAAATGCAGAATGGTTGTTCTATTTCCAAAAATAGGTCATAATACGAATTCTGAGCAATATTGACTAAACTGTGACAATTTCACATTTTCGCCAAGTAAGTGACTTTTTTCAAAACCTTCTTCATGGTGGTTCTATATTTTATAGGAAAAGATAATGGTCCTACTATTGAAGAATACATAAAAGAATACAAGAGGTTATGGAAAAAAAATTGGAAATGGCCTGTAGTGCAACTATTTAGAGATGATGCAGCCACATGGTGGGGATTACTTAACCAAAAGAAGTGTTACAACCTGTCTAATGAAGAATTTGAAAAATTCCTTTTAGATCGATGGTCTCATATTAGAAAACAAGATAAGAAGAAACATATCGGGTTATTTCCTACTGGTATATCCTTATTGCAGGTTCATGGATTGATTCAGAAAGAGAAGATCATTGTTTCTATAAATCCTAGTTGCAAGCATAATTTCATCAATGTTAATTTGGCAAACAAATTGCAAGTTCCAGCAAAACAAATTGAAAATACACAGGTTGATGATGAGGATGTTCGAATTTATAAGGATTTGAAACTTTCTATGGATAAGTATGTGTTGCATGGTGATTTTTATACTTCAAAGATGGATAATATGGATGTTGTTTTGGGATATCCTTTGATGGAATCTGCGGGTACTATCAATATTAATGTGCAGAAGAAATTCCTGAAGCTCTAGTATAAAAAGAAGAAAATTACATTACAGGATATTTCCATTAATAAACAGGTAGAGTCCAAGGAGGTTGAAGGAGAAGATGTTCCAGGGTCTGACATATTAGATGATGAGCCAGTGATGATAGACAATCAAACACAAACAGAGGCTGAAGCAGCAAAGGTTACAGGTGTTGATACATCAGAGGAGGGCTCAGTGGTTGAAGTCATATTGGAAAAGAAGACACCACAACAGGCACCACAGCAGGGTGAATTAAAGAAAAAGACACTGTGGGTTAAAACTTCAACATATCATCACCCACATCACCCCGCAAGAAAACAACCAACAAGATGGCAACCAATTAGCCACAAGGACAACACCCCCGTATGAATAATAGCAAGGAGCGAAGATCCACCTACTACACATCAACACAGAAGAGCTGCCACGGTCAACTTCCATCTCAAGCAAGCGAGGCACCAGTAAGATCAAGGGTTCACCTTTCTCTTGGATGGCTAGATGCACGTGCATGGTATCAGTGGACTACTCTTTTGAGTAGATCTTATTATTTATGTTCTTCCCATGTTTCGTGGACGAAACATGCTAAGAGGGGTGGAATGTTATATACCTAGGGGGGTAATATGGAGTACCAAGGGAGGTACCCAAGGTAATAATGTAATAATGGGATGTGCCATAGTAATAAATAAGGTGGTTAACCCATATCATGTAAGGGACCACAAATAGTTAGTAATAATGTAATGGGCCCATGGTATTAGTTGATGGTATGAGGGAACCATGGTAATGACCCATGGTATTGTATGTATGAGGCCTATATAGAGGCTAGAGACTCCACATGGGAGAGTGTGAAGAAACATTGTGAAGGATTATTGTATGTACAGGCATATGGCTTGTGGAATGTTCTCCTTCCTTAAGGAGTGAATGTATGGTGTTGCCCTACCTTAAGGGTTTGATAATAAAGAAGCATTTCTATATATTTTGATCTTCTTATTGTTGGGTATATTTGTTATTTCTCATATATTTTGGGTTAGATATATAACAAATTTCATGACAAAAATTGAGTAAAGTCCATCTCCTTGTACTCGTAACAAAATTAGGAAAATATCTATTGAGCATAGGTTTCTCTTTGTCTAGACTCATTAGATTAAATTACAGAAAAGGAATCATTTCGGGTATACTATTAAACCTTTTTCGCACTTGGTTAACAACTATGACAAAGGGACCACACTGTAGTCATTCATTATGATATTTTCATACTCTAGAAATATGAAAATATCATTGAGTTTTCTCGTATGGACTCATTAAATTACATAGACGAGGAATAGATTCACTCTTTTTATGATCCTTTTCAGTCTCTTAAAACATGAAAAGATCGACAAGTTTTCCTGTCTGGACTCATTAAACTAATCAGATAGGGCATAGAGTCGCTCTTTTTACGGTCCTTTTCAGACTCTTAAAACATGAAAAGATCGATGAGTTTACCTATCTGGACTCACTAAAATAATCAGACGGGGAAAGTAGACAATACAATTTCTTTGTGTGCCATATTGTGAAAAGAGTTTTTTGGCAGAAGTCGCTCCCTTGAACAAGGCACTCCCTCAGATAAACCTTCCTTGTGATGACATCTCAATATGAATCTTACCATCTTATGAGTTTAGCCTATATACACTGATGTTCTTGCATCTCTGTATCCTAACACTCTTTGGTGTTCATGAGTCTAGTGCTGCATGGTTAAAACCATTGTCATGCCTTCTATTGTTCAAGGGAAAAACTTTATCTTCTATTTCCACCATCAAACCATCAAGCATATCCTATCATCATGCCCTCTGTCGCTTTGACCCAATGCTCAAAAGATTCCTCAAAAACAATCATCCTTGTCCCATTTCATGTCGACTGATGTAGGACACCTTATTTCCTACCTTTCGACAAGTCTCTTCCTATTGACGTCAACACTCTATCTAGGAAGAATACTTAGAAACACTTCAGTGCCTCGGTACTTGCAGATATTAGTGGCAGGTCACCTTGTGTTTGGTCAGGTGTTTTCATTATTGGCTCTTGGTTAAACGATTCTACGAGTGTTCAACAATAAAAACATTATTCACAATCGCTATATTGTATTGTGCATCTTGGATACCATCACCATTATCAGTGGTCATCCTCGTGTCCGTTAACAGTCTCCATTATTGATTGGTAATCAGAAGATTTCGTGCATGATCGACCTCAATGCTTATATTCACATGTATCGATCTATTCTATTGTGGAGAAGCAGAAATCAAGACCTTAGGTAGAGGCTTACATCACTCAGTCTCCCAAGTTGCATTTTTTTTTTTTTGGAGACAACTCATCAGAATGATCCTACTATGAAACAAGTTCTGTATTGTGCTTATCGAAGGCTAGCATCATCATATCTCTTTATTGAGAAAATCACTCTAACATAGGTACTAAGCATGGGAATGCCCGACTTAGAACATGATTTTAGATGTTATATTATGATATAATACTATATATAATATATAATATATATATATAATATATATATATATATATATAATATATAATATATATATATATCTGTGTGTGTGTGTTGTGTGTTGTATCAGGTTTCTCGTATCACCCGAAGCTCCAATCCTCTCTCTCTCCTTTTTCCAAAGAAAAGGATAGTTAAATATAAAGTATTTTGGCCATCATCATAGCCTATGATCTCACATGTTAGGGGGAATCTGTCATATGGGAAAATGACCTCCTCATTAGCTCAGAGGAGAAGGAGATGATGACTGAAGGACTGACCAAGTTCATAGGCCTAGTTGTCAAGCTAACGTTGTCTAAACACTAGAAACCTACTTTATAAAGCTTCCTAGCAAGGGTAAGGGTGCATTAGTGCCTAGGGTAAATATGTCTATTACCTCAGTAAGAGTGTTAGTGAACCCTAATGATTTTCGATGGGTCAAGAGAATGAGTTGACTGAGAAATATCCCAAGATTATCTCCTATGTCATCTCACAAAAGTAGGGAAACATTAGAACTCGACCTGTTTGGGGGAATTACTAATTCCTAATAGAGTATGCAAATGGGAAAGAGCACAAAGGCACGAAAACATCACTTCTTTTTCTTAATGGAACTCATGAAGGACTTGGAAACCCTATCTGTTAATTCTATATATGCAAGGTTAGGGCCATTATGAAAGAGGTTGAACCATTTGAAAGGATTTTCTATTTGACTGTTGAGTAGAGTCTCAGGCTAAGGCACCAGAAGAGGTTAAGAAGGGAGAGAGAGAGAGAGGAGTTGGAGGGGTAACAGAAGGCTGATACAATTGATGGTTGTAATTCCTCTTTCTACATCAATATAGAACTATAATTGTGTTTTCCACTCTGAGATGTTGGTAGTATAACTTGTTTATATGATTATGAAACATTATTAGCATGAGTGGCTTAGATATATGCAACTAGATACCTTTATATGTTCATGCATTGTTTATCAAGGTTTTAAGTTGTGATATTATGCTTGTCTTTGCTATGTGCAAATTTTGATCTGGAGCTGGCTCAGGGGTCATCTACCTAGCTACATTGCACTGTCCAGCAACACCACACTAAGAATTGAGGTAATAAGTCCTTCTCGCTTTGATATTCATTTTTTAAGCATAGATATGCATGCATATTTGTGACAAATCTAGCTAAGCTGACTGTTTGCCAAGGATCCCATGAAGATCCTTGAGGGTTTCTACATCACCAAACACCTGTGCATTAATCCCTATAGTAAGGGTAGGAAGAAGGAAACATTATTTAGTATGGTGAAAAATATGCAGGAAAAGCATAATAGTAGGAAAGGGTGTGTGTTATTTGCAGTACATATTTCTATTGATAAAGGTAAGGATGTTGAAGATGCATGAGTTTTGAAGAGGTACCTAGTTCTATAGTAGTTTCAGGATGAGTTCTCGACAAATATTTCAGAATTTCTGCCCCAAAATAAAGTGAAATTTTCTATTGAGTTGGTACAAGGAGAAACACCAAAACCAAATGCACCATACATAATGAGCAAAGTAGAGTTCGCAGAATTGAAGTTGCAGTTGAAGGAGATGCTTGATAAGGGATACATTAGGGAAAGTGTATCGCCTTAGGGAGTGCCAATGTTGTTTGTGAAGAAGGATGGTACTCTTGGGTTATGCATTGATTACAAGAAGTTGAACAAAGTGACCATCAAGAACAAGTATTTGTTGCCAAGGATTGAGGACTTGTTTGGTCAGTTGAAGAGAGCAACAATGTTCTTGAAGATTGATTTAAGATCAAGATACCATCAGGTATGCATTAAAGAAGAGGATATCTACAAGACCTATTTCTAGATGTTATGAAACCAACTCACAAAAACATAGAAAAGAAAGATCAACACCTTAGAATTCAGCCTCTTCGAGGGGGCAACCTCCTTTACGTTTACACAAATGAATAATTTTTGGATGTTACAAATTACAAGACCTCCTTTCTATATATAGGAGTCTAAGGGATCTATTGGCTTATTGGACCCTGACCACGGTTCGGAAGAGTTATTTAGCCAAAACATCCCGTAGGTACCAGCCCTTTCTGTAACAGCCCGGGAAGCGTGGACTAAGGTCTCACCCGAGGTAGTAGGGGAGGGTGCTGGAACTAGGTTTCCGCACCCTTGGGACGTCTTTATGTGGTATGGAGGGGTTATCCGTTGTTCTGTGGCATTGTGCCACTCTGCTTCTGCGTAGATTCAGAACAAGGAACTTTCTTAATATTTATTATTAATGAGTTGTTATAGATCAAATCTACCTTTTACAATCTTTAAGCAAACATTTAATAGAGATAACCAGTGCGTGCACCCAGACGTGTTATAGATTCACATAAACTCAGAACATAAGCATAGGCACAGAGATAAAACAGATATATCAACTGTAAATTAACCAGATCCATAATATTCCAGAATCAACACAGTATTTCAAAACGAACTTATCTTTATTCAATTCTTTCGCCAATACAACCAAATCTGCCCTACGTACTTAGCTGCAGGGGTCCTCGCACATTGCTATGGACTCTACCGGGCCACTACACACACAACTGTAGAGCCTCTATCTCCTACCCAACACCCTTGACTCGGACTTACAGACGCTTTAAGACTTCTTGTTTTAGAAACCCATTACATTCGAGCTCAAAATTACAACCAAAAGACTGACTTCTAACCATAGACCCTTGCTCTATTTATACATTTCCATGGTCCGCGAACCATGGGCAGGCCGACTTACTTCCTATTATTTTACATTATTTTTTGGTGGACAACCCTTTGACTTGCCTTATTACCACTTGCAATTCGTAGATTCCTTACTGTACCTTTCCAAACATTGCGGGATTTGATCCCCAAAACCGTTATGCGGGCCCTCTGCTACCCAAAAGTCCCCCAACACAATCATCGTGACTCGTCTCAAGTCACTTGACTAGTGCGGTAATCTTTGCACAGAGGTCAATCAACAACTTCTGTGCTTCACTTGTACTTGCAGTAAAATCTTTCACCATCCGCTGTACTTCTTCAACGCGAGCCGCCGACACCTCAGTATCTATTTTAGTTGCTTCACCGGGTGCATGTTCTACCTACATGTGTGCTACCTTGTGCTCGATAATGGTTGAAACTGCAAATGCCTCATAAAGCCATGGTTGGAGACATTCCTTAAGCACGAATTCCTTATGTTTGGCAGCATCAGCTTGTATCTTTAGGGTTTGGGCGCCCCCATCTTGGCCAAGCACTGGGTGATAGCAACCATCTGTATGGTCCCTCAGGGATTATTATAGGCCTATTGGAGCTCCCTTGCCTCTATTTCTAGTCACTGTAAGGTTGGATCTTCCTGGAGTGAAGTGAGCGTAACAAGAAATTGAACCAACAAGTTGGCGCACTCCTTCATGGCACGTGTGATCGTTTCCCACCGAGAGTGAATGTTGCTTCTGCGCTATTCAATGACCTCTGGGGGTGTTGAAGGTTGTACTTGCAATTTCAGTTCTACAATCTGCAAGTTAAGCTCAAAATGAATCTTCACGGCCTCTGCTTTTGCATCGTGGAACCACTAGCCAGCGCGGACGCTAACAGTTAGCTTGAACGCAATCTCTAGCTCAGGGACATGTGAGCATGCTTCCCCTACAAATTGTTCCACTTGGTGACTCTGTGTGACCACTTCATCCCATTGGAGGAACAAGTATTCTATATTAATTCTTTTTTTGCTGAGTACCTATTCTGCGCGTGCTTCCCTAGCATGGAGCTCCATTGTTGCGTTTTCCTGGAGTTGGTACAATCTTTTGTGCGGGAGGGCAGCCAAATTTAATCCAAGCCCCATCAACTAGCCCACCACAGCTCGATCCGCCGCATTTTCTATTATCGATGCTCCTACTGAGATCGCGATAGTATTAGCCAGTTGGGCCTTTAACAACTACTTAGTGGCTGACATACCCATAACTCCATGAGTAGCAATGGTTCCCAGTTGTGATGCTCGCATCTCAAGTTCCTGTATCTATGTGTGAAGCACCCCCAACACAATTTGTTGCTCCGACATGGCCTCGTCGATTGCTTCCCAAGTGACTTTGCAAACTTTGTCCCATATGTCCCCTAGGTCACCCTTGGTCAATGTGGTCAATTATCCGTCCCATTTCGATGCCTTGGCCTTCTTTCGTGGCTTCGTTGATTCTGTCAGTGGCTGCCATTTTAAAGGTGCACCATGGTGGTTGACAGTGTTTTTTCCATCCCTATATCCACGGCCTTCTCTATGGACACCTTTGGAATGCTCTCATCCTTTATCGTCGCAGCCCCTCCTACTGCTGTCTTGTTTGTCTAAGTTTGTGGCACCTCCTGGGTCGCCCAAACCTCCGCAACATGTTGTTCGTTCTGCTTTTGGTGTGCTGCATGCTTAGCTTCAGTCTTCTGTTTTTGGATCGCGGCCTCATCGCGCCCCACCCTATCTGGTCCGCGCCACTTCGATGGCTAGGTATCCAATACTACATCGATAGCTTCATCAATGGCAATGAAAGGAAGTGTGGTCCACTTCTGGTCAGGGTCCTTGCGTAGACAAAGTGCATGTCTGCTTTAACCTCGGCAATATGCTTCACACTGTCATATATTTCATTGGACAAATGGGATTACTGGTTGATCTAGTGGCAGACATTTGCATCCATTAGTATCCAGACAATCTTGATGCCCTGGATTCTTGCAACATCCTTGGTTGCCCAGGGTGACTCATATTTGGCAGCTTCTAGCCAATCCTAGTCCAAAGAAGGAAATTGGTTGTCTTCGGGTAATTCAATGGTAACCAGCCTGATGGACAACATCAACCACGCATAGTGGAAGGTCTTGCCCTCTTTTTGGACCTCCCAACAGTTGGTTAAAAACTCGTTATAGAGGAACTGCACCCAATCGAACCGTTCGCCGACGACGCATTTCTCAGGTAGCGAGACAACTGTCGCTGGAACCTCGTTGTTGCAGCATTTCCACATCACTTTCCCTGCTAGCAACTGGGTAGCAACGCGAAAAAATTTGTCCAAAATACTATTAATAGTATACCTTTGTTTCCCTTTCTCCAGCTTGTATTTTTTTTCATTGTTTTTGTCATTGTCACATCGCCACTATTATCCATGATTTCCATGGGGTCTCTTCCTTTGCAGGGGAGCTGTGAGATCCTATGAATTAGTTCTGTTGTGATGTGGACGAGATTATCTATCCATAAATATCCATCATGGACCATCAGAGGAGTTGTCTGATGACCAATATTGTAATAAGGAGCCGGAGAAAGTGTGGAATGGATAGGAGACAGAGCAACCCAACTTCCTCCACCTTTCGCAGCCATTCCTTTGGCTGAAGTGTAGTCACCATCCCTTCTGCACTTTTCTCCATTAGTTCACTAGTCGCCAAATGGGAAAATTTCTCTGTATCTGCAAGGTCCCAGTCTTCAAATTTCATCGTCGAAATACAACCAATCACTATGCTTTCAAGTGGAACCTCTTTTGGAAGAGATGGGGTGATGAGTATGTTATCAATGCCATCCAGATTTGAGGGGACCTTAGCCTTCCCTTTTCTTGGGGGAACATACTTGGGGCATCAGACTCGCTAGATATTTGCTTCACCCTCCTCGTCTGGGTTGTTTTCTTCCATTGTGAGCTTGCTAAATCATAGATTTCGCAGAGACCTCCTTACCGGTCCTGGTGTCTAGGGGACCTTCTTGGTCCATGACATCCTGGGTGATTTAGGAAGTTTAGCTGGCTGTGGTGTAGGATGTTGTGGAACCTCTTTGGTGGGGTTTATCGACCTGAGGAAATCTCTCACAATTCTTTTGGCATTGCCTAAAACCATGGGCTTTCTTCCATCAGTTATTTATCCATGTCGGCTTGAACCTTGGGCATCCGATTCTTTGAATGAGAGGGCTTTTTGGTGTGCCCATTTTCTTGCTTTTTATATATGATTTGAAATTCAAATTCATCCTTTCATCTTATTCATGGCTCATTAATGTGATCTTGGTGGTTATCCCTATGCCTTAATTTCCCATTGCACACTCCTCAGTGTCTTAAATGGGACATATTATCATGAAAAATAATGTAACGATCACCGTCCATCCCTCCCCCATGACAATGTAGCCCCTAGTATGTGGATGCATTCTTTGCATTTGACTGGCCTTGCATGCCACAGCTGAATTACCCAGCTTTCCTGCAGCTTTTTTTATAGTCCCGCACCCTCTTTCAACTTCGTGGGGTGCTGAGATTAGGCCTCCTACATATAGTCAGTTGGTTGCACCCTTCGTGCGAGCCTTCCTCTTACCTACTAGCTTGGGCTACGGGCACCCTTCGCGTTCCTTTAAGTCTGGTAGCGGATTGCAGTTTGTGCTCCCTTGTAGCCTAGGGTGCAGGTGCAACCATGATAGCGGGGTCATGACTTGTGTTAGTAGTGTAGGAGGGCCGGTTAGGTCTGGTTCCCTTAATTGCTCTTTTGCATGGCCTGTTCATGTTTCTTTGAATTTGAGTTTGGTAATTTCTTCATCCAACCTCACACTTTTCTGCCTTAGCCTGATTCCTGCTTCCTCTAGCTCATGAAGTCTCATGTTGCCACGCTGAATGGCTTCCCACAACTATTAGATCCATTCATTCAAGTCTTTTTGTTCAAGTCGAAGTGCAGGGCTAGTGACTAGGAAATTCCTCTACGGTCCCCTAATTTCAGTGCATTTATTCACGGGTAGAGTTTTCTGCACACATCCTGCCTAGCTTAGGGTTTTCTTAGCCCAAAAAACCTTTGATGGTTGCCCCTGATACCATTGTAGACTCCATTATAACTGGGTACTTGACCTGCTATATCGTGGCTGCCCTAGTTGCCGCGGAAGTCCTTAGCCCCGTAACCACCTTCTACGACTATGCTCACTCCACCTTACTTTCCTACACCATACTGGTGTGTGCGATGCTTCTTTAGTTGTGCCATGCTGCTCTTGCTCTATGATTCAAGTGCCAGGGTTCACGGATTGCTCCTTGTTTGTTGCGTCATTATCCTCAGGCCGTTGTCTTACTTCAGTGGTTAGGCATTGTAATGATCTTATCATCATATTACAGTTGAGTGTTGTGATCTCATTCAATTGGTTTCGCCATTGTTCATGTTCCTCATCTAAATTGGAGGTGCAGGAACTATCATGCTCCCATGAAAGTTCTTCATCTGCTGAGGGAGTCACCCGATCTGGGTCCTGCGCTGTTATCTAGTAAATGCAGTCCAGTTCATCGTCATTGTCCTCCTCGCGCACCAGCTCGATGTAGGACACTCCTTCAGCTCGGTCCAATGGAACTATGACCCAAACTGACTTTTTCTCAAATATCATTTTCCGTGTTTTTAAGTTGATAAACCCATTCATGTGCATGGCCCAATCTATTCTTAGCAATGCAGGGTAGGGATTACTATCATCCATAATTTTTATCACCTCAAATTCAGTTTGCGTACTTACTCCTTCAATGTCCACTGTCACCCCTTACAGTCATCCTATTGGGAAGATCTTTTGTTGATTGGCCATTCATAGTTGAATAGGAGACCACTGTAGTGCAGGCCTCCCCATGCATTCCCACGTTTTCTTAGGTAAAACATTTGCATATGACCCTAGATCCAAAAAGACCTAGTCCATCTCATATTCACCAATTTGTGTTGTCATTCACATCTCCTGCCGAGTTCATAGAGCATGTTTCCCCATTTTCCAAATTACACATGATTCCCCTGATCCCGTGCACCTAGAAATCAAATCTTGGAGTCCCTTAACCACCCTACTATTACGTAGAAACTCAATACATGTCTCTAAAAAGGTTGCAAGCATAGAGGGATCCATTGCTGGCTCAACTGGAACCTTATCACCTGGGGTAGAGACTATCATGAAGCTCTCTTGAGCTTCTTTAGATGTCCCTTTCGCCTGCCCCATTCCCCAATCAGGTTCCTTTGTCAGAGCATCGTGATCCTTCCCATTTTCTCTAGGTTGTTTCCCCACATCTCCTCCAGTGGTTTCATCACTCCTTAGTAGCATGTTTATGTTGGGGTCCTCTTCTTGGGGTTCCAACCTCATCATTTGGACATTTTGAGTTGGAGTGGGCTACAATACCCCCTTTTTGCACATCTGAGCAGTAAGCGTTGGACAGTCTACCATTTCATGGTTGAATTGCTCACAATATGGACAATATATCCTTGTTGGATTAGTATAGTCATGAGCATAGTGCCCTGTCTGTCCACAGTTATAACAGATCAGCTGTCCGTGCCCTCACCTAGGCCCCATTCCTCTACCTCGTTTGCATCCTTGAAATCCCCCATGTGGCCCTATGGCTGGGTCGAAACC
>APFE030560536.1:0-11727 GCA_000404065.3 Pinus taeda
CCTTCATGTTTTCCTCCATTGGACCACTGCCTATGACCACCAACAGATTAGTTAAGTGATGCAATATCATAGACTTCATCTATTGTAACTTTTATTAAAACAAATTTTATGAAACTAAGAGATTTTGAGATTCAGAGCCCCTTCATGCTTAACCCTTTCTTGTTTTTCCATATGACCACGTGATGTGGCTGGGGGAATAACACTTACGTACTAAAGCCTTTAGGCTCTTACCTAGGTCCTATCTCCCTATGTATTTACTCTCCACCCTTGTTTCTTTTGGCTTCCTCAACCAAGTGCCAACACATCGAAGCCCCTTTCATCATAACGTTTATCCAAAACAAATTTACAAAGAAGTTGTGAAATCTTTGATCTCTGATATACTTCCATAACACTTCGATGTTAGGCCTTCTCAGTACCCTTTGTTCTTTGAGTCCCCATGACCATGTGCCAATCAACGTCAGAGCACCCAGGCATTGGGTCCTTCACAAAAAGTAATTAGAAAGGAGTTAAAAAAACTCCAACCCCCGAAATTATTCATAGCACTTAGGTGCTAAGCCTGCTCTATTCCCTTGGTATTTTTGTGTCCCCATGAATAAGTGCCACTCAACATTGGAAGCTCCCTATATCGTAACTTTTTCCAAAATGAATTAGAACAAACTTATGATGTCTCCTACCTCCACTCTACGACCTTCGAGATGATGTCATGTTGATGTCATCATCACCACGTGGTGTCTCAGTGGTGACAACTGTCACACAAATTTGTCCTATCACGCCACCAAAAATGTCAAATTTTAGTTCCGCATGTCCTCCATACTGGCATGTCATGATGATGTCATCTTCCTTGTTAGCTTCTCAAGGCCAATCACCTGCTACCATGTGTCCTATTGGAGGAGAGAAAAAGGGTTCCTCAATCCTTGGTTTTTCAAGGAATTTCTTTGTAAATCCTTCTCCATGCAACTTCGACACTTTTTTAAAAGAATTGCATTCATAAGAACTGACAAGGTTCTAAGAAGCCAAAGTTTCATACCTCTAACATTCTGCATGCTCCCCGATATTCTACTGCTCCGAGGTTCCGAAATGACCTGCTTAGTCCTTCCAATATTGGGTCTCGATGCTCTAAGGATTTTGATATCGGGTTCTAATATCCCTTTTAAATAGACCTACGAGGTCCTAGACTTTGGTTTCATGACTTAAGTCGCTAAAATTTGACTGGGAATAACTCTTGATCCAAGAGGCCATTTGAAAACTTCCACATACTATTGAAAATATCTTTCTAATCACTTGTCATTGGAGAAGGTCTGATATAGGATTTGAGGCCATTTTCTACCTAAAAATTGGTTGCGAACTCTTTGTCATTCTTTCCACCTTCACTCTTCTTCGTCTGCCTATAATCTTCTCTTCGTATGCATTTTTCAAGGTTCAACATACCATTGGAGAGACCTTTCCGATAACTAACCAACCGTGCCATCTCCAAGAGTATGTGAGCTAATCTCTTGAGGCAAAACCTCCTCCAAAGTCTGGGACTCCCAATCACCATAGTCATCATTTTATGGCTTCTCTAATAAGCCTGCTACTATGGTGATTCTCTCCAAGACGCTGCAGCAAATATGGGACTCCCCCTAAACTTGACACATCAAACACATAAATGCTATCATCTGGTGCTACAAGAATCCATTCTTGTCTTGTTGACATGAATGCCAACACACTTGCTAACTATCAGGAAATGCCAACTGCCCAACTTGATCTCCCGGCATGGTTGTTGATATCAATGCCAACACACTTACAACCACTAGACATCCAGGGAATGTTAATAGTCTAACACAAACATCGTCGAATAATATCATGCACTTCTTAGATATATTATTTTTTATCCATGAATGTTCTAACATACAAGGCGATAAAGTGAAATGATAAAAATAAATAAATAAAATTAGCACCCTATCCTCGATTTGTTGGCCTTGCTAAACTAGTATTTGATTCCTTTGAACTAGATTTTAGATTCTCAAACATCTCATTTCCTCCTAGTCCTTTCCAAAACGATCTAAGTATAAACCGAAAGAGTGAAAAAATAAATTGACAAATTTGATACCAAATACCTATCCCTATTTACTAATTTTCAGTTTACACTTATATCTTATTTGCGACATGGTTGTGACACATGTGTACCACTATTTTTGTTGTGTTCCCGCCAAAGTTTACATATGCAAATATTGAAAATGACCTATGAAATTTTTGACAAGAAACGAGCAATAAATTTATGGTTTCCATATAATCAATCATATGTGGTGTAGCTTAAGGGAGTTTAGATGGATAATATCCAATAAATAATGTCTAGAAGACTAGGATTTTTTGGTAGAAGGGTGTTTTAGGTTGCAAAAGAAAAATGGCCTTGAAAGTATCTGTTGGGCACAGAATCAATGAAGACCTCCCACTTGGAAGAGGGCTTGGAAAAGTATATATCTCTAAGCCCTCTTCATCACCTTGATTCATAATAGTTATTGGTACATTCCTAATATTGTGTCAAAATCCTAAGGTATCACTAATCAATATTTATCCAAAAAAGAGTATTCTCCCCAATCCAATCACTCTTTTAATAGATATTAATTATGGTGGTCTACTCTCATGAACTTTAAAGGGATCAATTATTTGTCCTTGGGTCCCTTTAGAAAGCGCACGCCCTTTCTAAATGATATGGTTGACAAACTAACCTGTAAATCGATTTCTTCATTTAATCTTAAATACAAAAATTAGTTTTTTTTTTCCTTTTTTTAATTTTTCAAATATTTCCCCAACAAAAGATCTCACATACTAAAAAAATATAATGAGAAAATAAAAAAATGCCTTCCATTTTGTAGAATTGACTTTTAAAACCCTAAAATGTATTATTAGATTTATATTAAACAAAAATAATTTAATATTTTAAATAATAAAAAATAAATATTATCACAAAATTTCAATAATAATCTCATGAAATCTTTATACAGAATTTATATACTATCAATAAATGTTTTTACTAAATACTAATATACCCACCTGTTTTAACTAAATAACCTAATAACAAACTGTTTTACAAATAACTAAATACAGACCAATTTATAAAACCTTGTTTTACAAATAACCTAATAACTAGACCAATTATAAAATGATTAGTTTTTAATTTATTTTTAATTTTTAATTGGATATATTTAAAATAATATATATGTTTAACTAATCATTTCACATCACCTCCCTATCGATCAAAGATTGCATTTCTCATAGAATAAACGATGAGCTTACAACATGTTCTCCATAAGACTTCGCAAAATTACATCATAGGATTTTAGAAAGCATAAGGCAGAAATATGCTCTCTTTTTTAAAACGTTCAAGATAAAATTAGAACGATTTTACTTCATCTAATATTTCTTTGAAATTATAAAAAGTAATAATAACAATATCCCACATTTTAATACTAAAAATTAATAATAACAATGTCCCAAAATTTAACCATTCAACATGTTTTAGGTATCTACTTACTTTACAAATGATGAAAGAAAATATCTAAACATTAAGTGCTTTAAAAGCAAAATATGTTTTACTAAATAAATAAATGTGGGTATAGACTAGAAAATAAAAATTGACTGGTCAACATTTCTAATAAATGTAGTTTACTTTTAAAAAATATGGTTCAATTATTTATAGTTTATTATAATGTAAGGTAAAATAAAACAATTATGAAAACATTGTAGATGTTGTTGGTTTAGTTATTTTTAATACTTCTGAAAATAATTATGGTTCAAAAATATAGATAACTGTAGTTGACTTTTAAAAAGTTTAATTTTTTTACACTTTACTATAATGTTACGTAAATAAAATAATTATAAAATGTAATAATAAATAGAAGAAATTTTAATTTTGATTGATTGAAAATTCGAAAAACTAGTAATCCATGGTTAGTATAATAAGAAAAATTATAGAAAATATATATATTATTTCTTAAAAAAATCAATTAATCCATTATAAATTGAATTAGTGACAAAATTAACATTATGTGAATTAATGTATATTATGTGACAAGATATGTCAGGGAATTTATGTGTAAATGTAAAAGAATATATAAAACATAATAGGCGTTTCGTATTTTGGAAAACTCAGAAATCAAATCATAGCAAAATCACATACGTATTTGAGACTACTGATTCTTCATGCGAATTCTTTCTAATAAAAAAATATGGTCGTTGAACTTGTTTCAAATCAAAATTTATTTAAAAAGTAATAAAATTAAAGATAAAATTGCAGTGATGATTTACAATTGGATTTACACTGTCATACAGTATCAGTTTCAAACCAAAATTTAATTAAGGAATCTTGAATTCAGTTGGATTTATGATGATGTCTGAAATTGGTAAAGCATAAATGAAATTTCACTTCAAGCCTGAGAGTGAAGATGAAAATTTAATTAAAAAAATTGTGTTCTAATCATTTAAGAACATGGATTATCAAATACCAATGTTGACTTGCAACAATATTTATGGTGTTAGAAAATGGGAGGACATAAGAGACACTTTACTTCAAGCTTTAGTCATAGTGTAGTAGTGATAAGATAGCATACCTTGAACATTAAATATATCACCTCGATTTTAGACAGGGAAATTTGGTATTCATGCTACAAAACTTGGCATTGAGAAGTAGAGCTACAATTGCGTATTCCATAAGTCATCTAACATCATACAAAAAAAATGTTAAAACCATAAGTCATTTAACATCATATGAAGAGTTGTAAAGCTTGTTATGAAGTAGATTGTAGAAAAGTGTCAAAAATAAAAATATAGATAAAGTCTCTAAAGTCATCTAAAAATCCAATTAAAGTCATCTGAGTACCTTGCCGAATGACAGAAACATCCAACAACAAAAAGAAAAATATGGAGGAGTCATCCAAGCATCGTGCAGAAGGAGAGATATAGAGAACTAGTAAGTACATCATATTTTTAGGCCTTATGTGCTTTGTCATTTTGTCTCCAAGGAATATAGTTTTAGTGTGATTAAAGTTCAATAATATTTTCCCAGTTTTTTTGTTCTTTATTTTTCCTCTATTTACGTGCATCAGTTTATTTGTGTGTTTCAAGTTACATGCATTTCTTTGTTTGTATGTTTCAAGTTGCATGCATTTGGTTGGCTTAATAATATGCATTAGATTGTTTATGTGTTTCAAGTTACATGCTTTATGTTAACTTAACATTATGATTTTGTAAAGTATGAAACAACAACTTAATTAATAGTAATACAATAGTGTAAAATACGAAGCACCAACTAAGTTAACAATAATACAACATAGTCATACTTTAAATGACATCACTTGTAGACCATGGCTTAGAAGAAGTGTATTGGACTCTCTACCGTGAGATGTATATCTTATGATTATTGTATATCTTATCCTTTTCCCTAGCATGTATATGTTATGATTGTCGTATGTTAGAAATCCATCCCTTGTTACCTTATTACATACATTACTAGTTCTTCAACCCTCATCTTCTGGTTGAAATACATCGCAACATTTCACTTGAAACTATTACCTAAAATTGATAAATTTATTTCCACAATTGCATTAGACTTAGTAAGATTTTTCCAAGTACAAGATTTATCACACATGCCTATAGGCATTAATGCATGCACATACATGGTTCTGTTAACAGGATTAATAAATATTGTTTCTAGAAATTAAAAGTTTATGTCATAAGTATAGATTCCTCTCTAATATTTTCCAATTAAAAACATGAGAATTACATTTGGACATATTATATTCCATCACACATGGAATAACTCTATTCTACCAAAAAATTAAGTAAAAAAGGAAATATTTCCACCAAATGAGGGAGAGTAAATTTTCATATAAATAGCATTGCAAACCTTTCCTTGTGGATTATATCAAATTTAATAAATTATTCAAATTACATAATTAATGTGATTTTAAACCCAATTAGATACTCTGGGTTGTCTAAAGCCAAACATAGAATCCAAACAAGTGAAAAAGAAACATATTTGAAATACAAGATAGAAATTTTGTTGCTAGCACTGGAAGACCTGCTCAAAAAAGTAGATTAGTGCTTCACTACTTGGTTCCCATCATATTGAAAATATGCAAAAAGAAATTATAATAATGTAATATCAAATGTCTATCCAATATTCTTTGATTATCTTGAAATCCACAAAAGAATTAGAGATTTCATAACATTTAATTTAGCTGTGCACATGACTTAACAAAACTACTTAAATGCAAAATCACAATAACTTGAAACTATTACATAAAATTATTAAATTGTTTCCATAATTACATTATTTTATTACTTCATATCTCTTTTAAAAAAAATCTATTTAAAATTCCAAAGAGTTTAAATAATTATTTATTAATACTTGTCATAAACAAGGTCATAACCGAGGTGATTTGAACCTTGTATCTCTTAGTTTTCATAGATTTCACATTACTTCTATCACTAAATGATTTACCCCCCCACAAGGCAAGACTTGTTAATTGATTCACCACAATTTTATTATTTATCATTTATTCACCATAATTTTATTTTATTATTTTCACTCTTTTTTAGCTCATCTCTTTTAATAGCCTTCTATTGTTAGTTTAGTGTAAATATGATTTTTCTTTTCCTTTTCATTTTTTGTTGTGATTTTGTGTTACTAAATACCTACTTGGAAAAAATGTAAAAATAGGAACCATATCAAGGAAGATCTTAACTAAAAAATATGGTTTCCAAATTAGTTAATTACCTAAATGCAAGAAATAGTATACTTCATATTTTTATAGATATCATTGATTTCTATATATGCTATGTATTGAAAGCTAATTATGTTTTTCCTTATAGTTAGTTGTCTATGCAATAACATGATTCATTTATAATAAATGTAACGAGGATTAAGAAAATATAATCTAAGAAAAAAACATACTTAACTAAGGTAATATGTTGTATTGAACCCTATGTTTCTTATTAAAGTTGGTTATGTATTTTTTTGTGCTTGCTAAGATCATTATGGTTGTATGATATGGTTTGTATTATTTTTTATCATTATAAATGCTTGTATTACATAACAATAATGATATTAACTTATCATTGTTTAACATTTATTTACATCTTATAAATTACGTTTAGTATTTCATGCTTTTCATCCATATGCTATGTTTCTTTTTCCATGTTTTTAGGTCCATGAACTCTATCAAAAAAAATTAGTGAGTTAATTGTATTATGTTGTCTTTGCTTGTTCAATGTAATTTTTTACATTGTCTTACTCTTCTATGAAATTTTGAAATTCTATGATCATGACATTTATTTTTTATCACTAAAAATAGGTACAGTGCACCGGTGCACACTTTACATTCAAAATTTAAATGTTGACTAGACAAAAATAATCAAATGCAAAATAAGCTCAAAATTATTTGAATTTCAACAAATAGATACAATAACTTCTCTTAGTTTTCCACTTTATTTTTGTAGTTCAATTATTTTATTACTTCATATATGCTTTAAATAATTGGGTCAAATTCCAAAGAAGATAAATAGATAATTTATTATCTCTTCTTAATTTTCTCATCACAAATTTTATCATTTAATATTTACAACCAACTCTAAATATGAGAGCCTCTTTGTCTACATGATTATAAATAAATATTTCATTGTTGGTCCCACCTTGTCCGGAGTAGTGGAACGCACCCTTTTACCTCCAAACATACTTTACCTTTGCACATGTCTTACTTTATCATGGAATTTAGCTCCACTCATGCTTTTCTTATGCATGGTCTTTAACTTTGAAAATACCTTACCTTTGAACATTCCTTATTCCACACATCCCTTACTTCCACTACTTTTAGATTTAGTAAAATCCTCCAAAAAAGGAAACTTATCAATCACCTATACACATTAATATATGAAAATACATATTTATCTTAATGGAATTAATAATTTTTTTTTTCCATAAATTAAAATTTTAGTAAGTATAAATTTCTCTCTATTTCTTACCAAGTAAAGACACAAAAATTACAATTGGACATAGTACCTTTTTTCATAAACATGATAACTCTAGCCCACCAAAAATATATGGTAAAATGAAATATTTCCACCCAATGATTTAGAGTGTAATTATTCACTCTATGCTTAATTTTGATATAAATACCATTGAAAATATTTCTTCAAGACTACATCAAATTTAATAAATTCTTCCAATCAAATAATTAATATGAATTTAAATCTAATTTACTACTTTAGCCTCTATATCTATCTTCTATGCATCAAAGTAGCTTCATTTCCTTCACATAACTCAAAAGTGAATCCCACGACTAGAAAAAGTCATATAACAATGATATTTGTTAATTCCTTAACATGTCAATAAAATGCCTTAATTTCTCCCAATTTATTAGGTGTAAGATAAAATCAAGTAAAATAAAACATGAAATATTTTGACTTTTCCATGCTTCTGGAATATTATGGGAGTCAAATGATGCTTTCACCTTTACTTTTGCACATGCCTTACCTCCACACAAACCTTAGCTTCACACATGCCTTGCTTCTGGAAAGTCTTTAACTTTGCACATGCATTACCTTTTCACATGCCTTACTTACACCAGTTTTAGACTTAATATGATTTTTCAAGCGAAAAACTTGTAACACAAGATTATAGACATTAATATATTGACATACATATCTCCTTTAATGGAATTAATATATTTTGTTCTAAAAAATTAAAAGTTTATCTTCTAAGTATAAATTCCTATCCAATTCTTACCAAGTAAAAACATGAAAATTACATTTGCACATAGTATCTTTTCACACAAAAAATAACTCTAGTCTACAAAAATATAGGCAAGAAAAGAAATATCTCCACCAAATGAGTGGAATATATAAAATTTAGTAAATTCTTTCAATAAATAAAAATGTGAATTTAAACCGAATTTACTACGTTCGCCTCTATCTTTGCCCTATGTGCATCTAAGTAGCTTCATTTCCCACCACATAACCAGAAACAAATACTACTACTAGAGAAATCATATAACCATGATACTTATTAATTCCTTAACATATCCATAATATGACTTAACTTCTCCCAATATATTAAGTGTAAAACCAAATCACTCAAAATAAAATATAAAATATTCTAATATCTTCATGCTTTTGGAATATTGCAGAAAGAATCAAATACTACTTACCCTTTTACCTTCACACATAATTTACCTCCACACATACTTTACTTTTACACATACTTTAGCTTCAGAGATTCCTTGCACATGCCTTACCTCCGCATGTTCTTCTCCCACACAACACTTCCCATTCGAGATGTTCCTCTTTTCTCACATGTACTACTCCATACAGTTACTTTCATGCACTTGTCCTTTCTCACACAACTTCCCACAACTTCCCACTCAATGTTATTAACTATATATATGTCACTCGTAATCTTTGTGGTATAATATTTATACCAATTAATTTAATCTCTTTGTCACTTATGGTACTCATATCTATATATATATAATTATAAATTTTCCCTTTGCGCACATTGCTTCTAATTGGTAATCTTCCTTTACTCTTCTTGCGCGGGTTCCTAATTTAATATCACCAAGAACTACCACTATGAAATTATAGTTTCACGAAGCAAGGGGGAAAAGGTTTTACTAACATGTGGATTTGTGCAATCTACTATATTTAACAATTATATATACCTACAAAACATAATCATTGCACTTGTATGATGTCCTCATTTCCAAATACTAGAACTAAAATTTTTTTAATCATAGTTCCTTACATGGCATATACCTTGTACATTTAATGTTCGTGTGAGACACTTTTGATAAATGATTTTCATATCAAACAAATGTATATCTATTCAATTTGTGGTTTGTTTCTAACTCTTCTATCTTGTTTACTATTTCATAAGTTTGTGTTTCACCTTTTTCACTCTTTTTTTATCTCTACACTTTATGTAGTCTTCTAATGGCAGTTTAGTGTAAATATGGCTTTTCCTTTTTCTAATTTTTTTTCTTTATTTTATCTTCTCGAATACCTATTTGGAAGCAATGTAAAAATATGAATGATATAAAGAAAAATAGTAACTAAAAATCATGGTGTCCAATTTAGTTATTTAGTTAAATGAAATCAATTATATACTTCATGTTTTTCTAGATTTCATTCATTTGTATACATGCTATATATTCAAAGCTCATCAAGTCTCTCCTTATGACTATTTGTCTAGTAATATGATGATTCATTGATAATAAATGCAACAGGGATTAAGAAAATATAATTTAAGTAAAAAAAACATACTTGACTTAGGTAATATGTGGTATTGAACCTTTAGTTTCATATGAAAGTTGGTCATGTTACATTTTTTTGTGATTACAAATTTCATTATGGTTATATGGTGTGGCTCACATTATTTGTTAACATTTTTCATGCCGATATCACATAATGATAATGATATTGACTAATCATTATTTAATGGTTTTTGACACCTTATAAATTATGTTTAGTATTCTATGCTTTCATCCATATGCTATGTTTCATTCTCCATGTTTTTAGGTGCATGAACTATATAAAAGAAATTCTAGCTAACTAATTGTATTATGTCATCTTTGCTTATGCATTGTGATTTTTGAATTGTCTTCCTCTTCTATCAAATTTTTAAATCCTATGATTGGTTGAAGAAATTGTAGCATAGTTTTTTCCTCTAATCTAATTTCAAAACAAATTTAGAAATCATGGTATAAATGATGGAACTAGTCACTTCATAGTTATTACCCTTGTTATTTTATTTTATCTTTTAGTTGAAATTACATATAAAAATATTATAGTAAAAATGATATGATAATTTATTTGAGATTAATTTCGAGTATAGCTAAAAATTTAAGTTTTAATAATATATAGTTATGAAAGTATAGAGAACTAGAATTTGAAATTCTTAGCATAAATATTAATTATTCTATATTATTTTAAGCTCTAAAAAATTTCCCTATGTTAAACTTATTAAAAAAATATTTATAACAAAATTATTAAAATAATGCATTTCAATAAGTCATAATCAATTTACCCTAAATTCCAATGTTATGTATAAACTCCCAAATAAACTAAAATAAAAAGTCAAATTAAACCCTATACCTTTAAGAATCAAATTAAAAAAGATGAATGAAAAAACCTCTTGGAAGGGAACCTCCATTAAATGCACTAAAAATATATCTAAAAATGGTTGTATAGATATAGATAATATGGTAAAATTGGTAATTAAAAGGTATAGGTAATTATTAAGTAGCTTATCTGACCCACAAGAATAAAATTAAAATTGTAATAAATCAATATTTAGGTATTAATATTTCTTGAAAACAAAACAAACAAATCTCAAACATTTTTAATAATCAACATGGTCATAGAATTGAAAAATAAAATGGATCATTGGAGTAAAGAGAGATATCACAATTCTTTGCCAAATTAAATGAATCCATTAGTATAAAGTTAATATAAGTGGATAATACCTATACACAATTAATTGAGAATGTTTTTCGTCACTAATTATGTTTCTATAATTTATCATCAATCATTTCAATGTAAATAATAAAAATAATTATATAGTTATTGTTAAACACACATGGGGAGCTAGAAAGATAGGAAAGATAAAGCATGCATTACAATTTTTATTCACAAATGATACATATTTATAGTACATGTGGTGACCGTTGGGATTCACATCCCAAGGTCCCTTGG
>APFE030560536.1:12591-29989 GCA_000404065.3 Pinus taeda
GCAGGTTGTGGCTCAGGCTCGCTTGATGTGACTTTGAAGCTTGTAGATGACCATCATTTCCCCCCCTGTCAGATACAAGGTGAGAAGCTAGATAAAATTCAACTGCAAGACTGTTCAATACTCTGGAACAAGTTCTAGCATGTGTTTGGAATATCTTATTGGTTGTTGATGCCCATTGCCAAGAAGCGATCCATCCTAGATGAATCTTTGTTCTTGCAGGACATTTGTTTCTGAAGCAGCTGTGTGAAGAATGATTGGTTTTATGACAGAGCTTACATGGATGAAGATCAAAATAATGATCTTTCAGATGGCCAACTCGATCACAGTGTTGGCATTTCACGATCTGTTGTTGTTGTTGCTGTGGAAGAGGAGCAGACTCTGGAACAGCTGAAGCTGAACTGTCATGAGGAGCACGTGAACTGTCATGAATGAATCCAGCACTCTGAAACTGAATGGGTTTGGCATAGTCTGGAAAATGAAAGGACAAGTCCTTGTCATATCCAAGACCAGTTCTATGCTTGTTGTGGACAAGCTGTTCCCAAGGTCTGATGATGGGCTTGGGAAGTGTAGACTGAACTTCTGCATCTGCATGTACAACTGCTGCTTTATTTCGTACTAAATCTGAATGAAATGTAACATTATGTTGATGGGTGGTTGTCTCAATGTTCTGAACAAAAACAGGTTCAGAATGGTGTCTATTTTGATGTAGCTCTTCTTGTTGTAGTTGTGATTCAAGCTGCAAAAAATCGATCTTTTCTTGTGCATTTTGCAAATAAGTTTGAATGTCAAAAAGAGTTTCTTTGTTGACTTTGACCATCTCATCAATAGTGGAATGAATTAGGATATTCAATAACTTTAATGCATCTTCAAGTTTGGCCATTATCTCAACAGATAAACCCTGATGTGCAAACAATGTTCTCCAAGGTGGGTGATTTCGTAAGCTTATTCACTGTACATTGTTTTTAATGCTTCCACATGTAGTAACAGTCTTCAAACAAACTTATATTATCCAATAGCAAATTAAATGCAACATGCAGTGGATAGTAGCCTACTTACTCTCCTTATTCAAACTCGCAACAGGCATTATCAACTTAGCATTCAACGCTATCATTCATTGAATTCTCCAGCGCTTACTGTTCTGACTTCTCACAACAGCCCTTCAAAAATTCAACATTTTGTTGGACTCCACAAAACTTGTGACTAGAATATTCATTAGGAAGCAAAATCTTCATATAATACATCCAACCTATTCCATCCATTAAACGCATTCAAATATCTACAAACTCAGTTCATAAATGAAAACCATAATATATATATATATATTGGTCAACGTATATCTTTCTAAGCATAGACCCACAACGCACATATAACCATAGCGCACAACTTTAATATATACACCACAACGCACATACAACGCACAACTTTAATATATAAACCACAGCGCACATACAACGCACAGCTTATATAATATATATATTGGTCAATGTAGACCCACAGCGCACATATAACCACAGTTTTTCTCGTTGAAGCTTGGTCCTATCTTCATAGGTAGCCGGTTCGAATTCTGCTTTCTCTGGCCCCATCAGCGTATAACTGTCTTACCTGCATCATGTCTTACCTGCATCATGGATCAACTGTTCAAATCAGCCTAATGGTGGTCGCCGAATTAATCTGGACAGCCAGGATGACATAACAAGTCAAATCCAAACATAGATTTCATAAGTGGAATGCTAAGGCATAACCGGTAGCAGAGTCGACGCCTCCCGTTGAGTTTTCTTGATCTGCAATATTAAGAAATGGGTGGACTCTCTTTGCATTACTTTTTGACAGTTACCCAAATCCTCTTCGGACTCTTCCTCTGACTTAGGTTTTTTTTTTTTCCTTGTATGCTCTCCTTCGGCTTCTCAATATCATACATGGGTGAGGATAATAGCCATGAGAGTAGATTTTAGTGACATAGACTATCCGAATACTGGAGAAGGGCTGACAGAATCGATAATTATATATAGGAACAGTTGAATATCTGAAGAATCAATACAAAGATATTCTCACCAAAAAGGTCGTAGCCGTAAGTTTTCCACTGTTAAGCCTGTAATTAACATCCCAGACCCAACTTTAGGTATCATTGTAAAGGCTTGTCAATAGAACATATAGAACAGTAGGGCTAACATTCGACTCTTAAAGCAAAAGGAAGCATGATACTGCGGTGCGCTGTCCAGTATCTCTGAATAAATTGACGAGATGACGAACCTTCTACCCGCAATGCGAGTTGGAAGGAGGAGCCACTAGTAAGAAGGGTCTCCGAATCCCATAAGTCAAGCCATGCTCCTCGGTGCCTCCTCGCTCCGGGAGGGTTTGCTATGCGGAGATTGGGAAATTTTGTGTTTCTTTTGTTCGGCTCGCAATCGAAACCTCTACCAGGTATTCTAGATTTAACCTTTTCTGTCACTATTAGGTTCTTTTAAGAGGATACAGTGTCATTTTGTTCCATTCTCGTTGCCAAAGAATTTCATTAGACCACAACGATTTCAAAAACTCAGACAGCGTTACAATGTCAAACTCCAGCGTTCTGAATATGCAGATTTTCGCTTAATCTGCCAACTTTTTCATGAAGGAATGAAACAATCATGACATCTTCGTTAATTGAGAGCGTATTCCCCAGATGAAATCCCAACAATGACTGACTTCTTCTCTGTCACCACAAACCATAAACCCCAAAAATCGAAACAGTGTATGCATAAAGCATATGGTTGTACAGTCCGCTCAATATATATATCACACAACAATTTTTTTTTTAATGCCACATACCAGACATACATATCACACAATTTTTTTTTTTTTTTTTAATCCGCTCAATACATATATCAAACCAGAACATCGTTTCATATCCGTTCATATATCAAACAACATTTTTTAATACATATACCAGAACATCGTTTCATATTCGCTCATATCTACTCAATACATATCAAACCAGAACATCGTTTCATATACCAGACAGCAATGGAAAGAGAAGATATGGTACAAAACCTTCAGGTGTTCTTTGTTAGGCAGCGCTCCCTTCAGGCGTTCTTGTCAGGTAGCGTTTCCTTCAGGTGTAGGACAGAGGAGCAGAAGGAAGGCAGTGCTGGTCAGGTGGCAGCTAAATTCTACCTGAGGAAATATTCATAAGTAATGGCAGAAACCATAAAACAAATGGTTCAAATATCAGTAGGGTAGGATATCGCCTGCTCTGATACCATGTTAAACACACATGGGGAGCTAGAAAGATAGGAAATATAAAGCATGCATTACAATTTTTATTCACAAATGATACATATTTATAGTACATGTGGTAACCGTTGGGATTCACATCCCAAGGTCCCTTGGACTGCTTAGTCTCTTTAGCTTCCACACTAACCCATTTAGGATTAGGTGTCCAACATTTATTAAAAAACTATTTTGTAAAATCTTTCCTTAAATATTTATAGTTTGATAAGATAATAACATATTAAAGTGACTATTTTTACAAATATTTTGAAATTGAGGCTAAAAATGGGCATAGGGAAGACATTTTAAGAGAAAAAAACTTTTTATTATCCACCTTCTTATTATGACAAAAATGACAAATTCTTTCATGTATTGTGTTTTGGAGACCTTTAATGCATTGTTTCACTATGGAGATTACATATTACTTCATAACAAGGTGATCACCAATTGAGCTACAGCATATGGGCAACTCACAGGACCATTTCTACTACTATTCCTAGTTTGGAAAATTTCAGGTCAAAAAATTAGGACCCATTTTGAGGCCTTCAAAGAATATTCTTTGGGTCCCAACATTACTATGGACCTAACTTCCATAGTATGGATGTTTATACCTTTCCAATTGTGCAAGAATCCCCTGAATCAAAGCTCATATGAGAAAGTTATCCCTCCTAGAATTTGTTCTATCAAAATTGACTACCATAATTTGTTAGGATGCCACATCAATCCCAATTACACATGGAAAAGGCCCTAGCCACATGATCATGATAAAAATTACTCTATAAGAGTCCATATTGTAGCTCTAATTATATGTTGGAGTCAAATCTAACCAGTTGTAGGCTATTGAGTTATGTTATAACTGGTCCACTAAGAGGGAAAGGGTTTCCCTTCTTTCTGAGTACATTTATTTCCATATATGAGTAAAGTAACCATGAGGGATAGGGAGGGGGCACATAGAGAGGATATTTTCACTCTAGTATCCCATATGCCATAGGCCTTACTTCTTTGTACTTTAAACCATTTTCTATTCTGATAAAGAGAGCATAGGGGTCTCACCTCCCAATTGGGTTTTCACTTGGAAGGGTTTCTAAGGTTACATCTTATGTCAATTGTGGTTTGTGAGTTTATATTTTATTGTTCTCTATTTTCCGTATAATTATAATTTTCATTCATATATAATAGGCAGTAATTTACAGACCCATAAATCTAATGAGAAATAAAATCTCATAGTATATGTAACATCCCCCCGTAATCCTCGTGTAAAAATACATAAAATTATAAACTTTTACTGAATTTAATTAGCAAGTAGTATTCTCAATCACTCATTCCATATTTCTTAATTTACCATTAAATGAAATCATCATCATTACATAAAGTAACTTAGAAATGGAATAGTAAGTCACTTATCATAACAACCATTGTTGTAGTATATTAACATAAATCACCTTGTTGTAATCTTACATTATTATCATTTTTCATTTAATTAGGATAGTTAATCACATGTTTGATGATGTAAGTGTTAACATCGTGTAATTAAGAAACATCACTAGAATGGAATAAAAGGAAAACATATCATTGGACACCGATATACCTTAGAAACCCCTAGTGAGAAACCAAGAAACATTTAATTTTATTAAACGTCTTGTGAGGGTGTTCACCCCTCACTAAATGGTTGTAAGGGACTCCATCCCTTGACCAATTTCATAAAATATTACAAATATATATCTTAAATTCAGCATAACTAGCTAGAATATATTACATTAATCATGATATCATTTCCCCACAGCTCCTCAAACACTATGTCTTTTGGGCTTGGTTGTTCCCTACAATAAATTATCTTGTGTTTGAAAATCCCTCAATTTACATAAACCATTATTTCATTATCTGGCATAATTTTAAACATAATCCATCCTTCACAAAAGACATAGTCATTTCCTACAATTACTGTCATCAACGGTTCTTACATCATGATTATAAAATACTTATCAAAACTAAATAATCAGTCTTTACTAGTTATGCCTCAAACATGTTTTCACGTGCATAATTAAAACACATACAAAGTATTGAGACATGCTTCTTTTATTGTACATACATTAATTAACCAAAACATGTCTATTTATCTTTACACATGTATGGTTATGAAACATGTCAGTCCATCCTTAACTCACATGCATAAGTTAAAATACATAAATATTATTGAGGCACGCTCACTTATCCCTCCTTCACATGCATCATGAGAAAGGGAAATAGTTACATTTTACTTCTACCTCTAATAACATGGTAATATTTAAAGGAACTTCCACAGTTATCCCCTTCTCTAAAAGAAGAGGGAAATCTTTTCAAAGATAAACACCACAATAACTATTATTTGTTGCACAATACACATTTGTTTCAAAAAGAAAAACCACCGCAACTACCATATTTTAAAAGAAACTAGCATATGAACTATGATCCTTGTGAATCTAAATTCATATTCTTTTTTAAAAGAAATTAACCTAACAACTAGTATCCTTCTGCATATAAATACCTATCGCTATATCACAATATATATTCTCTTGTGCATGAAAATAAACATTTGTTTTCTAATAAATCTAACACCATGGCCATTACTTCTATGCATATAAACACATGTTCTCTTCGAAGGACAATAACACACTAGCTAATATTTTATATACTATAAATACATATTCTCTTCAAGAAGAATTAACATGATGGTTATTGTTTTGTACATAGTCTTTTCCAATCAAGTTAGCAAAATAACTATGTGCATATAAGTACATTTTTTTCAAGAAACTTTAAAAATCACATATTGTTTTCTAGAAATCTAACATAATAGTTATTATTTATATGAATACAAAAACACATTTATTTCCAAGAAATCTAAACCCGTAGTTATTCTTTCCATGCATGCAAAAACAAATTTCTTTCAAAGAAATCTAATTCAATAGTTATTCTTTCCATGCATTAAAAATCACATTTATTTCCAAGAAATCTAACTCAATAGTTATTCCTTCATACATGGAAAAAAACATTTATTTTCAAGAAATCTAATTCAATAGTTATTCTTTCCATGCATGCAAAAACATATCTCATTTTCAAGAAATATGTCACAATCGACTATTCTTTTCATGCATGCAAAACTTATTTCTTTTTCAAGAAATCTATCTTGGCATCTTTATCCTCTTATGTGCAGGGTTCATATACATTCTACTTCAAGAAAATATCATGAGTTATTTGTATTTTTAAACACAAAATTGTGCAAACGTTTCAAGAATGTAATGCATAAGAACCATGAAAGCATTACTAATGGTATTATTAAATAATCTACTTTTGATGCATATGCAATATTTTCAAGAAAAGGATGGTTTTTTTTTTTATCTCAATAGCCATTATAGCCGACGAGTCCATCTAGAATCGATTTTCATAAGAGGGATTCAAATAGAAGCTTTTTCCCTCCACTCTCCTTCACGGCATCATATCTAAACAGTCATAAAACACTAGCATTCCAAAGACCAAATAGCTTGCATTTGGAAAAAGAAGGGGAGCCTGGTGGACAGTGACAAAAGGAGGTGTCTAGAATCATATCATAAATGAAAAAAGATGGAGACCATGGATCTTATGAGTTAATGAGAATAGAATAGTATGGAAGCTATGAAGTATGTATGAAGGAAAAGTGAAATTGACACAAAATTCTATTCACATGTTGGCTCAGCCACATTCTTTGAAATGTCCTTAGTTTAATGCAAGGAAGTTCCATCGACCTTTTATGTCTTTATGAACAAGACTTTCGGGTTCAGGTATAATGTCAACATAGGGATTTGGCTAGGAAAGGCGATGTGCCCGATTCACCACTAGCAGTTGGATGGTTTTATTTCCAAGTGTATGGGAATGAGCTATCTTTTCTATCTCCTTTTCACATATATCCTCGTTTTCATAACATAAAGGTTCCTCCCATTTTACCATAATTGCACCGTCCTCTTTTTCAGAGCATAGATCCATACCGAACAAAGAATGAGAATGAGGTTATCAAGAACCATTTTATTTCAATCAATTCTTAATACTCTTTTGTATATTAAATTCGTAATATTTTCACTTTGTAAATATAAGATTTTTTATGGGAGTCTTACAATAGGGATATTACAATAAAGATTTTTTATTTTTAAGTATAATTTTATCGTATTCGTTGTGACAAATCGTCCAATGGATTATCCATGTCTATTTACAGATCAATTTACCTCATAAGGTAGGGAAATTAAACTTATAGTTATCCAAGGGAAAAGCTATAAAGTGATAAGCTCTAATTGAATGACAAAGTTACTCAAAAAGGGGAACCATGGTGTAATGGCATAATTATGTTCACTAAATTCTCAAACATCAATATCATCTATGTGATGGGGTCTTCATAATGTTTTCAACAATCGTCACAAGGTGTTTAGATTAATGCCTAAAGGTATTCCACTTAATTAAGATCATGACAATGTTATTCATTTCTGGTTGAGAAGGCTACCATAGATGAATGAAAAAGGGAAAATCGTACTAGAAGTAGAAAAATCCTCCAAACAAGGGTTAAGTGGTCGAGTAACCCAACAAGGTATTCGGATTAATGCCTAAGGGTCTTCCACCTAATTGAGATCTTGTTTATGCTATTTATTTATAGCTAGGATGTATCATAAAGATAAAGGAGAAAAGGAAAACCATACTAGAAATAGAAAGAATCCTTGAAATAAGGATTAAGCAGTCGAGTAACCCAAAAATTGTGGAGTACATCATCAAATAAAAGAACCTACCAGTGGAAGAGATGCCATGAGAATATGTCTTATTCTATCAAAATTACTAACATTTACTCAAGTTTGAGGACAAGACTTGCTTGAACTAGAGGGGCATGTTAAGACCTATATAAGCCCATGTCAAATTTAAAAACTTTTATTGGTCCCTAAGAATTCAGTGATTACATTTCTATTGTTATCTTGTTATGTATGAAACCTCTCATGGTCTCATTTTATTATACTTGTACCTGTTATCTCCTATATGTATGTATATATATATTAATATTATATTATATATATATATATATATATATATATATATATAATTATATATATATATATATATATATATTAAGGAGACCTAGTCTTAGAATCACCAAATATTTTCTTGTACATTGTCTTCATTGTAAAAGAAGGTTTCCCCTATGAAGAGGATTGCAACTATTGGTCTCTTATGATTTTTAAAGTACAAGGATTTAAAAAAGTGAGCAAAAAGCATATAGGGTATGGCACATAAAATTGGAATTGTTTGTGACATTAGCACAAGATGAAGGATGACATTAATGTTATCCAAGTTGCAGAGTGATGAAATATTGTGATCTTAATTCTGAAGTGGGGGGAATGATGCTATCACATAAACCAAGGATGAGGGAGAATAATAATCTTAATATTGTCTTAGTCTAAAAGTGAGGGAGGATGGTGATCTTAGTACTAGAGTATCACTAGCTATGGTAATACCAAAATTAGAGGGGGAGGTATGAATTCATGAGAAAGCTAGCTTTCTAATTGACTAAGCTTTTGAGTCATACAAATCTTTATTAACCTCATTTATTTATATTGCAAATTTTGTGAATGTATAATTGTCTATGATACACATGACTAGCGCACATGCAACTTAAAAGATAAGGATACTAATATGAAAACAATTCTCTTTCAAGTAATAAGCTATAAAACCAATGCATATGCTAACTAGGAAGTTTAAAAGTTAGGTGTCACAGCAACATTCAAAAAAGACATATTAACCAACAAATCTCTCCTAAAAACAAAGTCAATATAAAGTTCACATTAACACATATGTAAATAAATTCAATATAAAAAATTAAAATAACTAATAACAAAAATTACAATAATATATATATTATATAGGGGAATTAAATAATATATAATAATTATTGAATAAATTATTAATGATATAGTTTACCTTTTAATTTTATTTTTAATGTGAAAATACAATTTTTAATTAAAATATTATTTGACTATTTATTTTAAAATTACATTTTGATACATAAAAAACTTTAAAACTTAAACATTAAAATTATATAAAAACTGCAATTTTAATTTACATTTCCAATAAATTTTAAAATCTTCTAATAAAACTAATAAAATAAATTATTAAAAAATACACGCTCTAATCTGATCATCTTAAAACTTTAAATGTACTCCTATTTTTCATAAGACATTAACTCTACACAATAAGTTAGAAACACATTGTCAAAAACACAACTTACACATTTCCTAACTTATAAACCTTAAACCTCCGTTGTAGCTCGTTGCTTCCATCAAAACACACCTATCGCAGATTCAGCGTTCAGTCTATGACTTTATCAGATACCTCCACCGTACCTTTCTATTTTCTAAATACTTCTTTATTTAACATATATATATTGCCCCGATGGAACGTTTTTCGAAATTAGTTAACATCTAAAGAATTCAATGCATATCATTTAATTTTTTGACTTACGGGAAGTAAGAGCGAGCTGGAGGTCCAGACCCAGATTACCCAAATGTGGTGGCGGATTTGTTGATAGGGCTCTACCTTGCAGCCACAATATGCAGGATGATGATCAAGTAGATTTCCATGTAGAAACCCACACCAAAGGGGCAAAACCCCATTTCATAACCAGTCGATGATCACCCACCATTTCTACTTCATAAGATCCCCTGCCCACACTCTGCAGCGTATATTTTGCATACAACATATTCTCCTCGCTTATACTACCTGCGCCGTAACCACACTCGAGAGGTAGGTCAAGAACGTTGGATTGTCTGTTATCAGGTGGGCCACACGCACTGCTACTCACAATTCTCTTTGCCATGGCGTGTCCAAAGAAGAAGCGTTCCACCATCGCTCTTGCAAGCCCATGCTGTGGCAGTCCAGCTTCAAGCGAGTCGAAAATGGCGCACAGATCCTCCAAACAACGACAAAAGCTCTCTAAGAAGTTGGCCCTGTTTCTCTCCGCGCCGTGTGGGCCCGTAGCGACCGTAACGGCCTTGGGATTCAGGTGGCGTGCGGAGACGAGGAATTCCAACAATTGCGATTTGTCTCGCAGATTGAACATGTGAGGCAATTGCCACATGCAATTCACTATTACAATCTCTCCCTCATGGCACCGTAGGACCTCTTTCAGCCCTTTCAAATCTGTTTCCTGGAACGAAAATGGGATCCCCACAGAGCTTGCGTACTCCGACAATCTTCTTCCGGTGTGCCCGGAATAAAGCGGGCAGTCTTCATCCTGCTCTGCCCATTTGATCGCCGTGATTCTCAAGTGACCAACATCATAATTTCCATTACTCTTCAGAGCCTCCATTAATGGCGGCCATTGCATGCCCTCCATTATATCAAAGTCAATAACATGGATTCCCACATTTTTATCACTGCCGGCGGCCGCTACTGCTTCCAGTATACTTTGGTTAGCTGTAAAATGAGGTATCTGTATGTAAGGATAGGCTACATGCAACAGCTTTAAAGCGACCAGAAAATGCTCCTTACTGCTCTTATCATTGCGCTCCAAATGGGCTAGGGAATTCCCATTGGACTGAAGTAGAGCATGGTAGAGATAGTAAGCCACTCTCTCCATTGTGGAGCCTGTGGGAGAAACCAGCCCTTGCAACCTGCAGAGTATGACCTCCACTAGATCTTGTGCTCCCTGCGACATTGCCTCTGCACATGCTGTCAAGAGATGTAGGAGCCTCAAGCCATTGTATTCCATATCCTGAAGGGAGCCACGATCCATATCGAGAGAGGACGTGTCTCCCTTGTTTGTGACCACATGAGCAGAGCCAGAAAACAGTTGATCCTCAGCCGGATGCTCATTGTCTATTGGCATTTGCAAGACAATGGCATCACTGCGTGGACTCGATATTCGATCTTCCTCGATATTAATATTGTCATCTTGGAGATCAGTATACGTCAAATACTTTTCAACGAGATCATGGAGATCAGGTTGGAGATCATGGAGATCATGTTGGCAACGATAGTTTATTAACGGAGCAGCAATTGTTGTCGGGGATGATTATATCATCCCATGACGACCATTGGGCTCCATCCAAATCCATGTGCAGCTGTCCTAATCTTCATGTGAATAGATGATCCAACTCTAGTTCCGAAAACCATGCCGTTCCAGTTCCAGCTACTGGACATTCTGTAAAAATTGAACCTACTGATCTTGGTCAAATTCCAGAAGAAACACACACAAGAAAAAGCCTGCTGGCCTCAATTTCTATGACGACCAACTATCAAGACGGAACTAAGGACTTTGTTTAGGATTATTAAATCACATAGACACGATGTTTTGAAGTAGGTGTGTAGCTGGATTTTCGAGTGAAGAATTAGTCTGGGGACCATGGTTAGATATAGATATGAGTTTTTCTCGTTGATGGGCAGCTGAACCATGATGTGATGGAGGCAGGTAGACTTTCAGATAATAAGACATTGCAGCTGCGACGTCATCTCTCATCTGAAGACATTGAAGATTTCGATACCATTATTTGTTGGTATTTTGGGCAAAAGTAGCATACCGTGGCTCGGGTTGGAAATTGGATTTTTTGGTACAGGTAATACGAATTGATGTTTGGTTTTTTATTATTTTTATCAAGTTTAAAATTTAATGTATCGATAATAAATTAATCTTTCACTAATAATAAAAGTTGGATTAAAAATTATTTTTCAATAATAAATTGATATTAATTTATTTTTTTATATTTTTGGTAATAATAAAATTATCCTAATACATAAATAACTTATTAAATCTTTAATCTTTATTTGAAATTGTTTGGAGTAGTTACAATAAAAGCTTTTTAAAGCGGAGATTTAATGGCATAAACTTGAACATGCCATAACATTTGTATATATGAGATGACTAAAGAAATATGATGGGAAATATAAAATCGCTAATGAAAATAATTGATTTGCCGAGTGAAACACTACTAAGTTAATATAGAAGATTCTTAGTTTTCGATAAGGTTTTTATCATTTTTGTTTGGGGAGATATTCATTATTGTCTTACCTAGAATTTGACCAAAATAAAAATATGTCTTCCTTGAAAATAAAGAGAGAGGTTCATGTCAAGTAGTGTTCTATGTAGGACACTCAAGACTTGAGGAAAGGAGATTTAAAACTTGGTTAAGAGTGAGGGGAGGTGACCTAGGATTTGGTTAAGAATGATATATCTATCCAATGGAAAAGTCTTTCAAGGAGAAGATCACATAAAGTAAGGTCGATGGATTTTATTTTCTTTCTTCAGTCACGTTTCCATAATAAGTATGCTACCTTTTAATAGAACACAATGCAACTTCTTTCACCACTTGAACTTGAGGACTCTAAATTAAGCAGAGTGTGAATCATAGGAAAAGTATCATTCATGAGTGAATATTTTTTTTACCTTAATACAATCCAACGTCTTTAGAGAAACTATCACCTCCTCTCCCGTAGGATACCAAATATAAACAATAAAAAAACACCAATATCAAAGCCAAACAAAAAACTCAAATTCCACAAACACATACAAGCAAGAACAAGAACAGAGAAATAACAATTGACATAGAAAAAACATCAACAAAAGAAAGAAGCATAGTAAGAAAAGGAAAAACAAATCAGTTGTGTACAATGGAATTGAACTCAACTTAACAATTGACGACCCTTATGCATTGCTCTATAGCAATGTTTCTTTTTTCTCTACTAAGTTTGAATGGAGAAGGGATTAATGGTATACAAAATGGAAGAAGAATAGAAAATGTGAATTTTCAAGAATGTATCTAAACATTACATATAATGAACAAAGGTAATCAATGTATATATGTATGATGAACAAAGGGTATTTACAGAAATGAAATCTAGTAGTCTCTTCTCAATAAGTCAAATCCTGTGTCCCCTATCACTTGAGGAACTGAGCCACTACATCCTTGTGCTCCCACTACCACCACGCTTATTCTCTAACATTTATTGAAAAACACATGCCATTGTCTACTCTAGATAAGAAGGTCGGAGACAATGCTTTGGCTTCTCTTCAAATGATTGTTCCTCTCTCTATGTTTCTCCCCTGAACATATTTGTTGTTTTTCATTCCCATTTCACATTTGGTGGCACCCATAAGGGTTAGAAGATTAAAGGGTTAAATTACCCAACACCTTTTCGATGTGAAGGGTTTGAATTTCCTTTGCACTATGCATGCACCTTCAATTATCATATGTGTCGAGGACTTATGTACATTGTCTATTCACCTGGTTTTGCAGAATATTGATGGCCTATTATACTTCATGGTTAGGACCACCATGTTTGGTTCTACAAGGACAGTTGGGGAACTACCATCTCGTCCTCCATCTACTAAAGGAAATGAAGTAGCATCTCCATGCTCCCATCTCCACGCATCAGGTGAAGTGTCCCACACAATAGGGTTTATGAAAATTTTCATGGGCTTATAGTTCACATCTTGAAAAAAAACTTCAACAACATTTTGTACCTTTGCATTCAGAAACTCCAGGATCTTCACTTTTGGCATCCATGGTGTGCATGGGTCTACACTCTCCTTCTAGGCTAAGCACCATTTCTTAGTCTGTTGTCCACCAATGAGCCCTTCTCTGGCTCAACCTGGTTTTGGTGGTTCGTAGGGGGACAACTTAGATGGTAAATTCAAAATAAATAAAGAAATTTCAACCTTCATATATTAATATCCATGTCATATTGCTAATTTGCTCCTAATTGTATTTCAATAATATGCATTTAGTTTTGGTGTGATGTTAGTAACTTTGAATTAATGGTGTGGTAGATAGATCCATTTTAACTCAAGATCTACCAAGAGGCGAGAGGAATCAAATCTCTTTGAAGTGCAAATATTTCCTCAAGTTTTGCACTTGCATTTGAAATAATTGAATGATCTAGGTGCTTATAAAAAATCCAAAGTTAAAATGGGTCTATGCTAGTTATAAATCAATTATGAACTATGAGTAAAATCTAAATGAAAATATATATATATATGATTGATTATTAGCAAAATTTGATAAAAATGAAAGATTAGATAATAAAATTAGATTATTTAAGCATAAAGAAACTTCGAATTTTTAACTATAAAATAAAATATATGTCTTGAATTGCTTATTAATAAAATTGAATAAAACACAAACTTTGAATTTTTTTACTATAAATAAACTCTAAAATGTAAATTCTAAAGAATATTATATGTTTCATCTTATTAGTAAAATTGATTAAATCCTAAGCATAAGATATTCTAATTTTTTTTCCAAAAATTAAGATAAACCTTATATCTAATAGTTCCATAGCTTAAGATAAGGTCTTAATAACGTTTTGGGAAAACAAACAAATTGTCAAAATAACGTTTTATAAACTTTAACTCACAATCACATGGTCACCTCATGTTTTAAACTTTAAATCTGGGCAAAATGACTAGTGATGCTCGTCAAATTCCACCCTTGCCGAGGCTACAAATTTCTTGGGGAAATAACAGAAATTCCAACATGATTTTTGTCAAAATTGTGCAGAAATTTTGGGAAATTTGTTTACAACTCTCAAGTTTTAGGATTTTGGTTGCTCATGGTTTTTTTTTATAATATGGAATCTATTCCCACCATTAAAAAAAAATCAAACACTCCTATTGTTAATTAAAACAAAAAACAAAAATCGTAAAATTTTAAGAAAAAACAACTTTCCCAACAAATTTGTAGCCTCGGGTCTTTTATATTCAATAAATTCAATTGAATATGGTATAAAATAAAATAACACTGTAAAGAAGGTTTGGATTACATGATAAAGTTTTAGGTTTAAATTTGGTTTCTTGTATTATATTATTATGTTATTACAAGATTGTATGGTTAAAGTTTTAGGTTTAAATTTGGTTAGTTTTTATTATATTATTATAACAGAGGGGTTAATTTCAGTGAGTGCAAAATTAATATAGATTATAAAAATAAAGTTTTAGATTTAAACTTGTTTGTTTATTATTATATGTATAATCTTAATCATTAAGAAATTATCGATGGTTATTATGGTTATTAAAAAGTTATAGTTTAGAGGGGACATTTTTTTTTCTCATTGTATTGTTAAGTATGTTTATTTCAAAATAGGAATTCTAATTCAATCGTTAATAATTATTAAGTTTATGGTATGGATTTAATCTCCACGCAATATTTTTTGTAGTATTTAGAGATACAAAGTTGAGATTTTTTTCCAACCCTAATCTTGGTAGTTATGTCCCAATTTATTTAAAAAATGTCATGTCCACATGTGTCAAATTTGGTTTTCAATCAATTTCTATTACATTCATGAAATTATTTCAAGAACACAGCTAAGTGTTATAAAAATAATAAGTGATAGTTAATTAGATAATGAATAGACATGTCTTATCAAAAATACACATTCATTAGTAGAAAAGCTCCTTGCCTAGTATTTATAATAGGGGCCTCATTTTAATATTCATCAACTTATTAATCTTTTATTTATTCATATACATATAACTATATATTTTTGTGTATTCAATTCCTTGTGTATCATTTGGTACTAGAGCTAGATGTTGACATATAGGACTATACTAGAGCAAGATGTTGACATATAGGACTATTCCATTGTTGCCACCAAAATATGTTGTCAGCTTTCCAATTTCAGTTGTTTCATGCCATTATATTAATGGTATGACATCCCCTCCTTGTCCCATTCTATTTTGTTTAACTTCAAAAATCATGTACCTTATCAAATCATGTGGTCGCTTCCAAATGTAGAGAAGGTGTGTTTCTTGTTAAGTTTTAGTTAGGATATATATATATATATATATATATATTAATTTAGTTTCGAAGAAAAGAGGGCTTAGTCAAAATAGATCGAGAAACTCCACCGTTCACTAGGACAATTACTATGAGTGAATTTAGTATGAGGTTAATCAAGTTAGATGAACGACATGATACACTTCAAAATGAGTTAAAAGAGAAGTATACATAGTTAGAATCACATATCAATCAAAACCAAATTGTCATATAAAAGGATCAAGTTGAGTTGAAGGCACTAGTTAGAAAAAATCATGTCGAGCTACAAAAAAATTTCTTGATTAGAAAAGTTTTTAATCAAATTTGGCCCATTTGAAAACACCATCATTCAAGAAAAAAATTCTTCGTAAACATCGAATTCATCAAAGCACCTACTATACCATACCTTAGATTCTTCTTCATACTCCAAATACATAGTTAAACTTAACTACTCATAACATGATGATCCATAATTGATCCCACCATATAGCCAACAAATCTTTGCATACTCTCCTAAAATGAAACTAAAATTATGAAAATTCGACAAGGTGTGGCCTTGTTCAAGAAAGAAAAATAATATTTCAAGATCTACAATATGTATAATGACAATGAAAAAATCAGATATGCATCCATGCAACTAGAAGGAGATGTGCATAACTAGTATTTATTCTGGAAAAAATCAAGGTATTTAATAAATTTGAATAAACTTAAAAATAAATTATTTAAAAAATTCTAAGGTATCATGAAAAAATATTTTTTCACATAACTAACTTGGTTGCAGTAAAAAGGAAATGTGGATGAATTTACATGTGAATGGAAATAAATTTCTACAAGAGTACTTATATGATCAACAAGATATTTAGTGCAATCTTACATCATCATATTGGAACCACACGTCTAGAATACACTAAAGCTACATGACATTGTAACTATGAAGATGCAATATAAAAAGAAAAAGTTATAGAGAAGAATTTGAAAGAATGTCACAGACCAAATTCAAGAAAGTATATTCAAGACTAAGGATTCCCTAAACTACAGAAACATAAAATCCAAAATACCTTCTACCACAGTTAAGAGAAGGAAGTAAACCTAATTTGGAAGTCCTACACATAAGATAAGGCAAATGCAAAAATTGTGGCAAAAATTGGGACCCTAAACATAAATTCCTTATAGGAAATAATGGTAAGAATTCATATATATCTTAAGCAAAATTGGATTCATATTGTGATGACTTGATAGAATAAGCAGTTGAAGATCATCAACATTTCTCTAAAGATTTAAATAATTAGAATGTACCATAATTATCATGATCAACCATGATATCAACAACTCAACCTCAGACCTTAAACTTAAAAGGG
>APFE030560537.1:0-36829 GCA_000404065.3 Pinus taeda
ATAATAAAATTACTTTGTTTGCTTTTCTAAATTATTTGTAGTAGCAGATAATTAATTTAGGTCAAATCAATCGTAGACAACTTTGAATAAGAAATTGAGTTGCTCTGTGATTTGCAAGATTGCGCGTATTTTAAAAGTATAAAGTAGTTATTTGTATGTAGATTTCCGTTGTTATTCTTCATTTCTGTTTGGAGCTATTCTTCATTTTTGTTTGGAGCTTTTCTTGGTCCGGTTGAAAGTTGCCAAATTCTTCTCTATTCCAGTTCTTTATTTTGCCTTTTAACTCTTTTAATCTTAATTGGAGTGTGTGCATCATGTTTTTTCCTTTTATTTCCTCTTCATTGTTCTGCCACTAGTTTTCCATTTTTTCCATGAGGGTTGGGTCTCGCAGCCAAAAGGCTTCAAACGTGAACAATTTGTGCTAGTTTAGATTATTCATAGCAATTTCAAGTTTTATCGGCCAATGGTCTGATCCTTGTCATGGTAGGATTGTTGCTTCATAGAATATGTCTTTCCCAAGAAAATGTTCTGTTGCTAGGAACTTATCTAGTTTGGAGGCTATCTGTCTGATGCATCCTCTTCTGTTATTCCAGGTATATTTTCCATTAATGGTGTTTATATCAATCATTTTTAGGGATGCCTGGGTTTCCTTGAATCTTTCCATGTTTGCATCCTCCCGTTGCAGTCTGCCTTTCTTTTCCTCGGTAGAGGTAATCATATTAAAATATCCCGCTATCACCCATCATTTTTCTATGTGTAGGTTCCCCAACCGTTGCAACTGTGTTAGGAACATCTCTCTTTCCACCGGTATATGAATCCCATAAACCGTTGATACTAAGAACCACTCTCTTTGTCCTATCATTTTGAATCTCCTTGAGAGGATCCTCTTCATTCCTATCCAATGGTCAACAATGACTTCTGCAGGGTTCCACAAGATTGCAATACCCCCTAGACTCGCTTTTGGATCTAGCGTCATGCATTCATAGGTGGGCTTGAATTTTTTAAGAATCTCCTCCATTTTTTCCCCCGTTATTTTTGTTTCTTGAAACATCATGATTTGGGGTTTTTCTTTCTTAATCCTTTCTGTCAGGTACCTTTGCTTACTCTTGTTTTTAAGCCCCCTGATATTCCATGTTGTAATTATCATTAAGAAGGTAGGGTGGTTTGGTGGAAAACCGCTGAGACCGGTACTACTCTTCCAGTATTAAGTAACATTTCTCCCATTTCCTGTATTGACTCTTGGAGATTCTTTCTTCCTCATTTCTTCCCTCCTCTTCCTTTACTTTGTTGTTCTTGGTTGTTGTCAATTTGTATTCCTAACTGCTCATTCATGCCCATGGTTCCTTGCTCCTGTTTTTCTTTATATTTTTGGAAGATTTCCTTGTATAATTTTTTATCCTCTTCTGGGATAAACCTCTCATCTAGATTCCTCCACTTGTCTAGTAGTTTCCTCAGAATTTCTTCTTCTGTTTTTGGGTCTTCCCCTTTACTCATATCTATTTCCATTACTTCATTTTCATATTTATCCTCCTTTTCTTTTCTCCCCTTTTCCCCTATTTCTCTTTGGGCTTTCTATTTGGTGTTGTTTGTGTCTTGATTTATTCTGCCTTCATGTTCTTTTTTCTCTTGGTAGTCCATGACTCGGTTTTTGTCATCTTCTTCTTCTACCTACAGGATTTCAAACCTGTTCACCTCCTTTGCTCTAGTTGGTTGTTCTTTTCTTCCTTCCTTAGGGGTTTCCTTTGCAGGTCTTTTCCTGGTTTTGATCTCTTGAAACCCTTCATTATTTTATGTGTTTTTCCTCTGTTGCTTAGTCTTTCTTTCTTCCTCCTCAACATTTAAGGGGCATTCCTTGTAGAGGTGCCCATATTCGTGGCATTTTATGCATCTAAAAGGTATGTGTTCATAATCCAGTGCCTGCTGCCATACCTTTTCATGGTATTCTAGTTCTACTGCTCCTGGTATGGGGTTCGCAATGTTCATGTATATGCAGATTCTTGCATAGGAGGTGTATCTTCCTTTCTTAGTTGATTCCGCTATTTTAACAAAGTTGCCTATGGTGTTCCCTATTCCTTCTAGGATTTCTGGGTCCCAAAAATCCATGGGTAATCCAAATAGTACCCATACAAGTGCTACTAGGAATTTCTCTTTATCCGGTTTGTAGCATTCCTCCCAATACCTCATAAATAAACCTGCATTGTTATGGAAATATGGGCCATTTTCAAATACTTTTTATTTGTCTTGTTGGTTAGAGAAGATTACCATAAAGAAACTGCGTGCGCCTAACTTCAACTTGATGTGATCGTGTGGCTGCCATTTTCGCTGGATCCATCTTGTCAGGTCTTTCTCAGACGGCCAAACACCAATAAATATGCATATCAATGCATGGTCTTTCATGTAACTTCAGTAATGCTCGAGTCTTTTCATAGGGATAACAAATCTCGGTCTTTCCGTTGCACATGGCAGGCATTTACCTTTGCTCCCTGCGTGCCAAGGACTGGTCCCGATGTCCTTTTCTCGTCCTCTGGTTTGCTATTGCTTGTTCCCTCTCGCGATGTTGCATCTCTATAGGAGGGGATCTTTCCGCTCCTGGTCTCCTCTGTCATTTATGTGCCTCCTGTCCGATTTGTTTTCCGTGTCTGTCTGCTTGTTTTCAAGGTTTTCCACGCCACCTACCTCATGGCCGTGAGGTCATTAAGGTTGCAGAGCTCCAAAAATCCCTCATCTTTTTTTTAAATTATTAAAATTTTAAACCAAGATAAAAATCTTAATTTTTTACTACACTTTTATATGACCAATACATTATTATTAATTATATGTTTAATAACATCATAAAAATGGGATTATAAAAAATTAATAATTATTATTAACCATTTTTATAATATTATTAAATTATAATTAAATTAAATTGATAAACAGTAAAATTACTCTGTTTGCTTTTCTAAATTATTTGTATTAGCCGATAATTAATTTAGGTCAAATCAATCGTAGACAACTTTGAATAAGAAATTGAATTGCTCTGTGATTTTCAAGATTGCGTGTATTTTAAAAGTATAAAGTAGTTATTTGTATGTAGATTTCCGTCGTTATTCCTTCAATATATGGCCATTCCATTCATGTTCTGACAAAGGTAACCTTCAAAAGCCACTTTTCTTTTGATAGAGATACATCTTACATTTTGGATAACCATCAGTTTGTCTGTGCAGCAGAAAAGTAGGTATATACAGTACTTTTTTATGTATATTCAACATTATTTTAACCACCAAGATGCCAACCAGAAAGCTCGGCCATGATCACGTAGGGAGAGATCAACGGAGAAAACTAGGAGGCAGAAATAAGGTGATTACACAGTCATTGTATCAAATTTAATAGATGAACATGCCAAAGAAGGTCGTGATTTTGAAATTTGTTATATTTATTTTATATACTCGTATAGTTATTAAGAGGAAGAAAACCATTGATGGGGAATGAGACATTATTAGGCAGTCCGCGGAATTTAGAGCCAAATTTTTGAAGCGATAAATATGGTAAAGTGGACATCAAGTTTGCATGTTGTTTTTTTGGATTGATTTGAATATGTATGGATTGTTTTTATATGTTTGAATGTATGACCGTGATTTAAATTATGTTCAATTTATAAAGATGTTCAGTTTATAAAGGAAATAATTTAATAATTAAATAATTATAATTTTATATTTTTATGTTAAATTTATAAAGTTTTAAATTAAAATTGATAAAGAAATCCAAAATTAAAAAAGCTAGATAAAAATTATTTTAGTTATATTTATTATGTCATTGTTTTTAGACTAAAGATCATTTGTATATATAATCTTTATAATTTTAAAAAATTATATAAGATTTTTAAAAAAAATTGGATTTAAAAAAAAAAAATCAAAACCCCTAAAAATTAGATTAAATTATTTTCATCTCATATTTCATAAGATTATTTTTTGATACATTCATATTTTTGTGAACATTATTTCTTTTATTAGGTTTTTGTTGTATAATTTGAAGATTAGATTAAATTAAATTTCATATTGAATCATATAATTAGATATTGGTTGTTTCAGTTTGATGTCAATGATAATACCTAAACATAGCTATATAAAATAATTTTATTGAGAAAGAATCAACACTCAAATCATAAATTTTAAAAAAACCAAAAACAAAAGCTCAACATAAAAATAATTAAATTTATAACTATATTTAAATTCATTATTATTATCGATTAATAAAAATTAATAATAAACCTAAATATATAACATTTAACCAAATATATTACATAATTTTTATATTATATAAGTTTAACCATATATATATATATAGATAACCATTTATTATTATTAAATTATGATTCGTTAATTGGATTATCTCTGTTCGTTAGTCATAATGGTTGTGTTCAATATCTAGGTAATAACATGATGAGGAGAAATATTGATGTAATGGATAACTACCCATAAATCTTGGTATATTCACTCTCACTCTAATCCTTGGTACTAGATGATAATCTTACTTGAAAAATAAAATTTATTTAGAATAAAATTATAATTAGCTAATTTTTATGATTTTTTTAAATTCTAGTAATGTGAGATGTATCAAGGTGTTTTGTTATGTATTAATGTATTTTGATGTCTAGTATGAATTGATCTCTATATGTTTATTGACAATTTACATTAGTTAAATGTGAGAAAGTAAATATGAATTTAGAGATGCAAAATAGTTGATAGTTGAAATTACATCTATTGATATAAATTAAATATCCAAATATATCTGTATTTCTCATTTATAGCTATATAAAAAAAATGAATTAAAAAAAATAATAATAATAAATAAATAAATTATCGTTTTTCTAAGAAAATATATACCAATTAAAAACCCAAAAAAAATTGAATGAAAAGAAGAAATAATCTGCCAAGAAAGGACTTCTATCATCATAACATGGAAGTTTTGTCATGTAATTTAGAAGAACTATTCTTCAAATATTCCATATTGAAGATATAATTAGGGTTTGCATGTAGTAATTTAAATAGTAGGTCCAAAAAAGGAGGTGGTTTGACGTACCATGCCAGCCCGGGTGGCATATTTAGGCTCATTAAATTAATGGGTGTGATGTGGACAGGCCATCTAAATGAAATGACTGGTGCATTAAATTAATGGGTGCGATGTGGACAGGCCATCTAAATGACAGGTACATGAAAGAAAAAAAAAAACGAGAGTAAGACCAAATGTAAAGAAATGAGAAGGCCATCTTGTGAATCTCCTCTCCTCCAAACGTGTACTGGAAGGGCAGGAGAGTCAATAATATGGGAGGACGATAAAGTGAAAGGACTACTGCAACACAGTAACCAGAGGCAGACTTGCTTTTTTGGGTTTTGTCGTGATTTGTCGTTTATCTTGCTTAATGCCATAAATCCATCCGTCTCTTGTGAGTTTATTCACCATCAATCCAAGAGATCTCTTTCCTTATCCTGGTGGATACACTCCCCCACACCCGGGTGCCGCGGTGACCGGTACTTTGTGAGCTTCTCATTCTAATCCACACCCAACGCACCAACGAGAACGACAAGGCGATGGAGTTCCTTCGACTCCCTGTCCCTCTCTTTCCGTTTGGTTTCTGTTGGCGGTTGAGCTATTGCTTTTGTTGGGCGAATCTGCATCCTCGAGACCCTTTTCTGCCTCCGAGCGGCCGGGCTATCACGCTTTGGATGTTGCAGCTTCGCTAAGGGAGACGGAGACTGCGCCTGGCGGGGTTGAGTACAAAAGAGAAACGAAGCCGAGACAGACGGCCTGGAGCGTGCCAGTGGTGCACAGGGATACTCTTTTGGTCAACAACGCCGCCAACGCAACGGCGTCCTTCGAGTACCGGCTGGAAAAAAAAGCTGAGGCGGGAAGTGGCAAGGGTCCGGGGGCTGGAGTGGCGCATAGAGAGGATACTGAGATTGAAAAAAGATCCGGCGGGGAGCTACGAAAATGTGCCGGAGGTCACTGCAGCGTTCTGCGGGGAGGTCGTGTCGGGAATGGAACAGGGGAACACCGAGTACTTCACGCGTATAGGTGTTGGTGGGACGACGATGAGGGAGCAATACATGGTGCTCGACACGAGCAGCGACGTGGTCTGGATTCAGTGCCAGCCGTGACAAGAGTGCCAGCAGTGAATATAAAGAACATCCTTCCATATATAATCTACTAAATGTGGAATTTTTAATCTAATTGATCCAATTTTTGATGGTTTAATTTCAAACTTATCAACAAAATAAACAACATTATCAACATTATCCATGAAACTTTTAAACAAATATTTTTGAAATGCCATATGACAAGTTGCACTTGAAACTAAAATCCAATTGTGCTCCCACGAAGGAAATGCAATATTAAAAACATTAGCAATATTAAAATCGTAGTGAAAAATTATATAATGTGCAGATTCATTCACTTTCTTCTTGTGAGAAGATAATTGCTTTGTCATGTCATTAACTGGTTCTTTCTTTTCATTATTAATCTTCTCCCAAGGAACCTGCAATTAACTGAATTATGATCAATTTTTCCACATTTATAACATCTAATATTTGATTTAGAATGAAATTTTTTGTGTCTAGTAATTTTGATGTATATTATTGTTATTGTTAGCCCCTGACTCTAAAATTCATTCTACCTCTACCTCTGGGATTCTTTCCACCTCTGCAGACTCATTTTGTGATTTATGTTCTTTTTGTGCATGGCACAAGGTTTTTGTATTACCAGCAGAAGTAAGCCCTTTTTTCCCAAGAGTCTTTCCTCTTTCTGCGATTTTATTCACTATTTTATCAAAATTGATTTCCTTTAATTGTCCACTAGCTTGGAGATATTTCAAGTAGTGAGAGTATGTAGGGTGTAGGGCCTTGATGAAGACAATTAATTGCAAATCTACTTTAATACTTGTGGCTTCTATATCATGGAAAATAACATTTATTTCACAAGCCAAATTCATTGGATCATTGTCCTTCATTTCCAAATTAAATAACTTCAATAACAACTAAATACTCTCGAATTCTGAATGTGAATCATAAAGTTCTTTTAAAAATTTTAATGATGCATATGTTGTCTTACAAGAATGAATATATTTGCTTACCTCTTCTAAAACCGATGAAGTAATCATAGCATAGATTTTATTATTCTTGACTTCCGAAATTACACATTGTTTGTCATCATTGGGATGTTTTGGTGCAATTTCTTTACCTCTTGCATCTTTCTTTCATTAACAAACAACTTGCCACAAAACATTAAAGATGAAGGAACTCTTGAGTTTTCTTATTCATTTTGGGTTATTTTCTTTCCCATAAAGGATAACACCAACCCGAAGAATTATGGATATCATGAAATCAAAAAAAATGTTTAATAATTCTGACGAACTACAAAAGTTTGTATGGAAAATGTCACCTTTTGTAAAAAACCTTAAAGTATTTTGTCATTTCGATCGACAGTCCGGCAAGGCCTTTGCAATATACAATAATATAACGAACATCAACCAAAGTTTAAAAACTTAATAATTACCGGATCGAAACTTTCATTCAAAAGTTCATTAATGGTGGGGACGACAAACTAGAAATTGCACATACCAATTAAATCAATGGCCCGGTGTGTCAGATCTACAGTTTATAGTGGCACAAACTTGTTGATGGTTAACGAGTGAGTGGTCTCGTAGCAATATTTCAGCAAAAGAGTATGTTGTGTGATCAAAAGTTGTGATGGAATACGGGGGCACATAGACAGGTTTCAAAAACTGCTTGTAGTGACTCTGCAGACCCTAGACGATTTCGTAAACCACTTCAAAAACCGCCAGTCAATCTTCGCAACAATTGATTGTGTGATCAACAGCTCTATAACTCATCCACCTCACAGCTCTGTAACTCATTCACCTCACACGTCAATGGAGTTCAAACCAAGTACAATGGATTAATACTCCGACTTCTAAACCTCGCCCCGCTCTGATACCATTATTTCAAGGCCGATAAACTCCACAATGAAAAATGTTATCTTATTAAATGAAAAATTAAGTATTTAATCAAATAGAGACAGTTATGGTGGTTTTCTTAACTACAAAATGATAAACTACCCAAACTATAAATTCTAATTTACTAATGTTAGAATTTATCCCAAAGAATTAATTAACAAAAATCCTAATGATCAATATAATGACCATCAAAAGTTAGACTTTCTTTTAAATTCTCAACTCTATATATATATATATATGGATATAGATATTAAGTGGACCTAGTTTAGGTGGTAGGGAGGAGTGGATTTTATCTTCCTCATAGTTTGGGCATTACAATTTTTAACAAGGAATATATAAATTTATTATTTTTAAAAACCTCTACTGACTTTGGACAAAACTAATAAAAAACTATTTAGAAAATTTCAGTCTCTATTAGATCTTGGATAAAACTAGTAAAAAATATTCAAAAATAAATCATTTCATTTATCAGTTAAACTATGCCCCTCTTTCTATATATAAAAAAATCATCTTTGAATTAAAATTTAGTTCTGGTTTCTTTAGTGATATTGCTTATATCATATTTTCCAATCTAATTAGTTTTTTCAATTCATTTTTATGATTTCCATGTATAGCAAACTTTTCTTATATGATATTTTCCAAGCTAGTTATTTTTTTCAATTTAGCATATTATCAAATACAGATATACTTGAAAACCCGTAGATAATGTAAAACTCAATTTTATCTGTTTTTGAAATTTAATATTTTTTTAATTTTTTGCTAGTTAAAATTATGTTCGGAGTAATCGCGTTAAGACTTGTAAGAACCAAATCACTACACTTAACCATTGGATCACAGTGATATATATAATTTATTGTCTACACTTTGATAAAACTTACATTCAAAAATTAGTATGCTTGGAAAATGTGAACATTATGAATTTAAGTATTGTTTGTTTTCTCAAAATGAAAGTGTACTGTATAAGGCATTGCACTTTACTAATAATTGATGTGGAGTTAGGTTTTCTTTGGAACACATTGTACTTGACTAATAATTGATATAGACAAACTTGGTTGGATTACCATCCTTACCAATTATAATTTAGTATTACTTAGTTACAAGCGAGGATGCCAAGGACTAGAAGGAATGATATGCATAGAGTTCGCTCGGAAAATATCATCTTTATGAACTTGCATATTACCATTCTTTACCAAAAGAAAAGCTCAGTGCAGTTCGTTAGATTTGAAAACAATATTGTTATATTATTTAATATTACTTTTAATATGAGATGAGTTAGGTGAAATTGAAAATAGGGTTTAATATTACTTTTTCATAATGAGTTAGGTGAAATTTATTAGGTGAAATTGAAAATATGGTTTAGTATTACTTTTTCATAGCAGATGAGTGGGGTGCCATTTATTAGGTGAAATTGAAAATAGGGTTTAATATTACTTTTTCATATCAATGAGTTAGGTGCAATTTATTGGCAAACATGATTAGGTGAAAAATAATAGTAAAAATTGAAAAATATGGTATTTTTCGTGCAATTTATTAGCAAAGATGAGTATTTATAGAGTTAATTTAAAAGCATTGGTTATATGAATAAAACATCATTTACTTTAACATATATTATAAAATTTATTTTATTATAAGTTAGATATATTATATAATTAAAAATCAATTTTAGTGTAGATTAATTGTACAAATAATAAGTCTATGGGATTTTGGATTAATGGTGGATATGTAATACCGTTAAGGTATTTTTTATAAGTCAATATTTAAATCCCTTATAAATTTGCTGACAAAAATTAAAACATGTAAAAAATTAATTTTAATTTAATTAATAAAAAAATAATTTGATTTTGTTTTTTTTCTCATTGTTTTATTTCATAGTTTTCAAAAACATTAAAAAATTAAATTAAATTTACAATTAAATGAAAAATAAAATTTTAATTGTCTTTTTTTCCTAAGGAAAAAATAATTTTATTAAAAATTTACATATCGTATATGCTCCAAGGGAATTCAATCATATACCAGTGAAAATTGGTGCTAGTAACATAAAGTAAAAACAACATTTGAACTAAGTAAAAATACTTAGTTACCCTTTTCTTGCATTCTTTTCCACTTTCTGCCAACCTCCTAAATTTAGAGTGGAAATTACAATTGGCAACTAGTTTTCTTCTACTATTATCATATTTTCCTTGTCTGAGTTTGAGATTTTGGATACAAGAGATCGCTTGTAACCTCTCATATCCTTTTCAATGGGTAACATCTCCTTCTGCAACATTGTTGAAATTCATGGTGCTCCATATTTGTCGGACTTGGAACCATTGTTCCTTCTAGTTTACCTCCTCCACCTAATATTATTTCTTATGGATTTTGATTGACCTCAGGTGTGGGATTAACCCCTTCTCCTTCGTCCTCTTCTTCTAATAGTTGCTGCTTTGAAAACTGCCATCCCTTGGGATTTTTTTCTTGTTTCCTTTTCTTGCTTGAATCTTTCTTTGCTTTGGGACATGTATTTTGTAAATGACCTAATTGTAGATCGACATTTAAATGTCATATCTTTAAAACCTAAAAATTGGGTCCAACACTTTTTAACATGTAACAGATGAATATGATTGAGTAGACCTTTACTAAGGGTCTACCTCCACACAGATTCTGGAAAAGGTAACGTTTTCTTCTTCAGTTCTTTGTGTATCTATCTTATGTACTTACCCAGCTTATTCCCAATTCTTACTAATACTTTATGATTCCAAAAATGAAGAGGGATATTACACAATCTGACCCACACTAGAATTTTAGATACCACCATTATATTGGCATCGAAATCCGAGAACCACGAGGTTATAAAAAGATCTGCATATCCCCAAAACCATGGCCCCTCTCTCAAGACCAAATCCTTGTCCTTTTGTGTTTCAAGTTTAACAATGAAAAAACCCTAGGAGTTTAGATGAATATCACAATTTACTATCCAAGTATGAAAAAATCACTGAAAAAGATACATTGGTCTTGCCCAAAAGCCATTAAATCTTCATATAATTACCTGAGATTGGAAGTTTGCACTAATAACGTTTACCTCTAAAATATCTACTACCATTTTCGGGACCTGATACAACCCAACTCTATTAACTCAATGATAACAGATGCAATTTATTAGCAAACATGATTAAGGTGAAAATTAATAGAAAAAAATGAAAAATATTGTTTAATATTACTTTCATACCAAATAATATAGGTACAATTTATTAGCAAAGATGAGTATTTATATATTCAATTTAAAAAACAACTCATTTTATGAATAAAACATCATCTACTCTAACATTTATTATAAATTGTACTTTATTATAAGTTAGATATATTTAAAAAAAAAAAAAAAAATAGTGTGGATTAATTGTACAAAATAGATATGTTCATATAGGTACTCCTTATAGGTCAATAATTCAAATCCCTTATGAATTCATGACAAAAATTAAAACATGTAAAAAAATAATTTTAATTTATTTTAATTATAAAAATAAATTGATTTTGTTTTTCTTCTCATTTTTATTTCATATTTTTCAAAACATTAAAAAATAAATTAAATTTACAGTTAAATAAAAAATAAAATTTTAATTATCTTTTTTTCGCCCAAGGAAAAATAATAATTTTATTAAAAAATAAAATTACATGTTGTATATGCTCCAAGGGAATTCAATCATATACCAATGAAAAATGGTGCTACTAATATAAAGTAAAAACAACATTTAGACTAAGTAAAAATACTTAGTTACCCTATTCTTCCATTCTTTTCCACTTTTCGCCACCTCCTAAATTTGGAGTGGCAATAACAACTGCTAGCTAGTTTTTTCTACTATCATCATATTTTCCTTATCTGAGTTTGAGCTTTTAGATACAAGAGATCGCTTGTAACCTCCCATCTCCTTTTCAGTGGATAACATCTCCTTCAGCAACATTGGGATTGAAATTCATGTTGCTCCATTTTTGTCAGACTTGGAACCATTGTACCTTCTTGTTTACCTCCTCCATCTAATATTATTTCTTATGGATTTTGATTGACCTCACGTGCCAACCCCTTATCTTTCATCCTCTTCTTCTAAGAGTTGTTGCTCTGAAAATTGCCATCCCTTGGGATTTTTTTCTTGTTTCTTTTTCCTGCTTGAATCTTTCTCTACTTTGGGACATGTATTTTGTAAATGACCTATTTGTAGACAAATTTGACATCTATATGCCATATTTTTAAAATCTAAACATTGGGTCCAACACTTTTTAACATGTAACAAATGAATCGGATTGGGTAAACCTTTACTAAGGTCTGCTCCACATAGATTCTAAAAAAGTAAAGATTGCTTCTTCAGCTCTTTGTGTATATGTCTTTATGTACTTACCAATATTATTCCCAATTCTTACTAATACTTTATGATTCCAAAAATGAAGAGGGAGATTACACAATCTAGCCCACACTGGAATTTTAGATACCACCATTGTATTGACATCGAAATCCGAGAACCAGGGGGTTATAAAAAGACCTGCAGATCCTGAAAACCATGGCCCATCTCTCAAGACCAAATCCTTGTCCTTTTGTGTTTCAAATTTAACAATGAAAAACCCCCATGAGCTTAGATGAATATCACAATTTACTGTCCAAGTATGAAAAACTCACTGAAAAAGATCCACTGGTTTTGGCCAAAATCCATTAAATCTTCATATAATTTCCTGAGATTGGAAGTTTGTGCTAATACTTTTACCTCTAAAATATCTACTACCATTTATGGGACTTGATTCAGTTGTTCCGCAAGGTATGGGCTAGGAATATTAAGATTCTGATATGATTTGATTTGAACTTCTGACTTCTTTTTAAGGGAATATCTGAAAGATGTGGATCCATCAATTTTCTTAACAATCCCCGAGCCCGTAGTCGCAGATTGATAATTAAGAGGAGTTTTGTTCTATGTCATAGTCTTGTAGCAGCAAGTCATGTTATAAAGATCTACCCATGGAGATCAAGCTTTGAATCTCCATTGGAATACTTGATCCTTTTCTAATCTCCCTCTTCACCAAAAGTTCCTCCCGAACCTCAATGAGGACTCGTCTTCCTTCTGGAGTTTGCACAAAAATTTGGAAAGATGCCCCCTCACCCACCACAAGCTATTGACCATCTTTGATGGGTTTTGCGAGGATTCAGTTTGATGAGCCCAAATTTGGTTTTGCGGGGTAGCTTTCTTCCAGATATGTTGGTGGATAAAGAAGATTTGGTGCGCTTAAGTACATATCCATCCTACTAAGGGAAATTTCTACGGGATATGAGAAGAGGAGGCACAAATTTATGTAGAAAATTGATTTGGGCCATAGACCACCATGAACATCGATATATTCCAAGAAAGAAATTGCATCTTTGAGAAAGATTGTGCATACATGAAAAAATTTCAGAAAGTTTGCTACAAAGGCCATATCCTCTTGTAGCATCCTTCTAAGTCTCACTTCTTCCATTATCACATGCCTTTAATCTGATCCCTACCAAGGGAAACCCCTCCATCTATATGTGCAGAAAGAGCCCGTGATCATTTTTGGTTTTTTCACTGAGAATAAAACATGTCATAACTTCTTCCTCCAATCCTTGAGGCCTTGTCAACAAAGTTAATGGTTTCACTTGCTTAGATTTCCTCCCTCTCTTGTAGGCTTGCACTCCTCTGCGACAACATAGGCTCCTGATGAGCGAACCCTAACACAAACAACCATTTCCTCTCTTCCCTAAAATTTTAATTATCTTAATGTGAAAAATGCATTAGAAAAATATTTTCCAATGGTATTTTTTTTATTGTATGTGATTCGAGTTATCATCATGAAAAGTGTATAATCATTTTCGTTAAGTTATAAAGTTTGTTTGAAAGTTATAAGAGGTTTAATTAGTATTTGTTTGTAATCCAACATTAAGTAAAGGATAATAAATTTGCAAACTAGTTGAAGGTATGAAATTTGTAGAATTATAGTTGCAAAGTCAATATACATATTTTTTAAGTAATCTAGTCCCACAAGAAATAATCTCTCTTCAATCTCCCCCCAACACATGTTTAAGAAATGGAAATTCTTAATCATTTGGGAATAGGAATGAATAATGTGTGATAATGGTGATATATTGTTCTATAACCCATAAATGCTACTATTGAAATGGTTTGAAGTTTTGTTTCGTTTCACAAAAAGTCACATTTATTAAGTGTCAAAGAATTTGACCCTTTCCAAAATTTAGCATCAATTTATCATTTCTTCAAAAGACTATATAAATCCCAACATAAAAAGTGATCCCTACAATAAATATGGTACTATTTTATATATATATATAATATATATATATATATATATATATATATATATATATATATATATATATATATATATATATATATATATATAATATATATATATATATATATATATATATCTCATTCACCGAACATTTAAATTAAAATCCAATGCCAAGTAAAAGGGATTGTGAGAAAACAAGGAAATAGTAAAGTGATTAAAAAAGAATCGGCATTAGGAATAAAATTATAAGAATTTGAGGAATAAATAAAAACCTAAAGAATCCAAAGAGAGTTGCTAAAAAATGAGAAGAGGATGAAGATAGAAAAGTTGATGAAGAAGATATTGTATAATAATTTTCAAAGGGCATTGAACTAAAGACTTATAGAAATTAAATCTTATTCTTATATATGAATTATAAATACATATTGATGGAATTATTACTAACTTAATTATATGGAGAATATTTTGAATTTGAGAGAATGGGAGATTCTTGAAAAAATAGCCTAGTGGTTACCAAATTCAAGGGCCAAGTTGATTTCATGAGAGGGAAAAAAATTATATCTATATTTATACAAATTTAATTATAAGATAGCTTGTGATTAAAAAGACATACAATACATAAATACACACTCCATATAAGAAGGAATCTGTTCAACTAGTTTTTAAGTATGATAATATTCGAAAAGCACTACTGAAGATCAAATTAGTTGGAATTGTTTTTCATCGTTAGAAGCACCATATCATATAAAGTGTAACTAAAATTACCATAAATAATAGTAAGAAGAAATTTCTTAAAAGAAGAACTCATTATAACTATAGAGAATTTCACAATTCCAAAAAAAATGTGGAAGAAGTGTGGGATGAGCAGTATGAGAAGACCAATGAAATTGTCGATAAGGAAACAAAAAGAAATTGAGATAGATATTCAAAGGATTTAGAGAACAAGGAATATGCTTTAAGGTTTTATCAACAATGGATTTACATTGTTATCATTTGTGGTGAAGAGGGGCACAAGCGACTTGAGTGTTTTTATTTTTGGAGAATGTACATAGAAATTTTAACACAACAATCAAGTAGGTTATAAGGACGGGTAAGAGGAGTTAAAAAACTATATGTTTCTACAAGAAAACTTTTTAATGCACATAAAGAAGGATATTCAATGTATTTTAAGTTTTCAATTATTTTCATCAAATCTTAACAACTATATAACCTCTTTTCTACTTTTGAAGCATACTTTGCAATATATTTCATGATTACATGTTGAGAAACATCTAGATAAAAGGAAACATTAAATTGTCATGGTCTAAGAAGATTAACATTGTAAACATTTTGCATATCATCAATATGTGGATGCTAATTTATTTATTTTGCATTTATAATATATGAGTTTAATATTGATTAATCATGAGCCTTCCATGGAGCATTGTAGTCATATGCAATAATAGACTCATTTTTGTGCAAGAAAAAATCTACACCACAATTTGTATGTCTTTGAGCACAATTGAACAAATTCTCATAACCTTCATGAGAATTGAAAGAAGAAACTTGCGAGTTTTTCAAAGGTAGGGATCATCATTTAGGATTCAGGGAACTATTATGTTATGATGATGGATGGCACAAATATTTAATGTTGTTATATGTTGACAAAGAATGTATTATCAACATACACATTAGAAAGAGGGATACTCTTGCTCCTTCTAGATCTTGACATCTTTCTATCTTTTAACTCCTAGAAGGATATTGAGATTCAATCAAACTAATGTTTATAGGTTTTGGAGCACCCATGTGACAACCCTTTTTGCTAATTCCTCTTGTAAATATTACCATGAATTGTAATTCATGTGAATAATATATGGAAATGTAACAGTTTTCTTTGTTTAAATCACGTCCTTAGTTTTTGTGGGTTACCCTCAACCATTACAGTTCGAACGTGGTTCACAATTTGTATGAGTTCAAGTGGTTTCCAATTTGCAATGGACCATTAATCACACCAAGTGATTTTTCTTTAGTTGTTTTTTCATCTCAATTTTTATTTGCATAGTATTACTTTCACTACTTATTGTATCTTAGTTCTATTGTTTCATTCTTCTTTTTTTCCTTGTCTTGAATCATATTTCCTAATGCATACAATATGGAGCAAGTAGTATGAGAAGCGAGACAAATAATTACCTATATTTGCATGAATCTGTTGAATTGGATAATCTTCTTGTTCTATCAATATCTGTCATCTTTTCCTCATCCTTTCTCTAGATTTTTCTCGCACTTCCTCTATGCTTGGCACTTGCTCTCCTTTTCGAGATTGAATTCTCCAATTTTGCATGTTTGTTGTAATTTTTTGTTAATTTCCACATTGTGTTATTTTTCCATGAATGAAAGCTATCTCTTATTTTTCTATGAATGAACATTCAATTGTGTTTTTTTTGTTCTTTTTTGGGTGGTAGTAGGAGCTTGATTGAAAAATAGCTTGATCAAACTCCTAGGTCCATTGACTCCTAATCAATGCCATCAATATAGATGGTTATTCTTTTGGTGGGGAGTTATGATTGAAAGGGATCAATCAAGCCTTTGTTTAACCATGCCAAAAGCTCTATCGAGAGTTTCTTAAACCCTTGATCAATCATAGTCAAACCATGTTTAAAAAATAGTCAATCATGATCAACCAGAGTCAAAACATGGTCAACCATAGTTATACAATCGTTAAACATAGTCATTCATATTCAATACATAGTGAGTGATGTTTAAACATGGTGAACATGTACAACTATAGTCAATCATGCTCAACCATAGTTAAACAATTGTTAAACATAGTCATGTTCACCCATAGTCAATATTTAATTAAAATTTTTAATAATATTAATACTAATATGTTTTAAGTTATATTGGTTTACTAATGTGATTGGCCATGTTTAATTATGTTAAACTATGTTTGACATTCAATACTCTTCAACTTCCATAAAACATAATCGCCTATTATTATTTATTAATATGAATAGTCAAACATAGACAAACGAAGTCACCATTTGTAGCCAATGCTTAAATAGTTGACCATGATCAATCTTGGTCAACCCTACATTTACCATACTTGAGAATAGTCAACCTTGTTCACTCAAAGTCATCCTTAGTTAACATATATCAATCGTATTCAATTATAGTCAACCATAGTTGACCAAAGTCAAACATTATCAACTTTTAAACTATGGTCATCCTTGGTCAGTCATAATCAAGATTTAAAAAATGTTTAATAGTAAAAATATTAATACTAATAAATTTGATTAATAATAATAATAATAATAATAATAATATTGTGATGTCAGAACCGCACAAAAATCTTTCCAATGTCACAATGTGACAAACATTGTCACGGTGTCACAATGATTGTCGCAATGCTATATTACATTGCAATTCATCCAACATCGCAATACGGCATTGAAAAATGTGGTCAACCAAATTTAATAATGTGGTTCACTATGTTCGACTAAATTTGACTATGTTTGACAATCAATATTCTTCAAGTTTGGTAAAACATAATTGCTTACTAATATAGTTAATCAATATTAATAATCAAACATGTGACATCGCAATGGTACAAAAATCTATCCAATGTCGCAATGTGACAAATAATGTTACGGTGTTACATTACATTACAATTTATCCAATGTCACATTGTGAAATTACAAAATTAATCAACCACATTTACTAAAGTGTTTGACTATGTTTGAAAGTCAACACTCTTCAAGTTTGGTCAAACATAATTGCCTATTAATATTATCAATTAATATTAATATTCAAACATAGTGAACTGCATTAGTCAAACATAGTTAAACAAAATCAACCTTAGTCAATGTTTAAATAGTTGAGCATGATCAAACTTGTCGACCTTATATTGACCATATTTAACACTAGTCAACCTTTTCATGTTTTACATGTCCATTATTCAAACATATGTTCAACCTTTATTAACCATGGTTGAATATGGTCGAACATGGTTAATGTCTGGTCAATAATGGTTAATGTCTCTATGGTCCACCATGGTCAACCATAATGAATTGTGGTTAATGATGATGAACCTTAGCCTCTATGGTCAACCATGATCAACCCTGTTCACTCATTGTCAACCAAAATTAACCATTCTCAAGCATGGTTAACCATGGTCAACGATGGTCAACAATGCTTAACCATGGGTGAATTTTCTCAACTATGATCAGTTAGGATCAAGGTCTCTTTGGTTGAATTTGGTCAAACATGGTTAATCATGATGAACCATGGTTGCATATGGTCAAACATGGTTGAATATGGTAAACCATGGTCAATCAATTCCAACCATCGTCAAACATGATCAACCATGATCATCCATGTTCAATCATGGACAACCATCATCAACCATGGTCATAATGGTCAGTCAATGACTCTATGGTCAACCATGATTAACCATGATCAACCATGGTCAATCTCTCTATGGCTTATAATATCAGAGTTTGACATGGTTTATAATAATAATTTTTATAACACAAAGTTTATAATAGTTGGTTTATAACATTGGGGTTTATAATATTGGGTTCATAATATAGGGTTTTTAATATAAAAGGTTAATATATAGTGTTTATAATATTAGGGTTAAATATTAGGTTTATAATATTATGGTTGACCATGGTCAACCATGGTTAACCATGATCGACCATGGTCAATGATGGCTAACCATGATCGCCCATAATCAACCATGACCAACTATGTTCAACCATGGTTGAATTTTGTCAAGCATGATCAAGGTCTCTTTGGTTGAATTTGGTTAACCATGGTCAACCATTATCTACCATAGTCAACCACGGTTAATCAATGTCAACTATTGTCCACCATGATTAAGTGTGATCAACCATGTTCAACCATGGTCAACCATCATCGACCATAGTCAATCATGGTCAACCGTAGTCAGGTGTTGCTAAAATTTCTAGTTGGAATTTTGACCTAGAGAGATATGGGAGTTGATTAATGAAATTTTTAGCATGTGGGAGAACATTGGCATTAAAAACCAAAAGGTCAAAAAGTCTAAGCCATTGATATGTAGCAACAATAAATCAGGTCCTGAAATGAAGCAGCTTCCAGAAGATATGACTATCACACCTTGGAGAGCATTGCAAGGAGTGAAGGATGAAAAACTTTTCAAAGCAATATTATTTCGTGTGAGATCAGGGAATCATCATTGGAGGAAATGTCTGAGGAATTTCAAAAGTAAGTTTATAGAATTATTTTTATTTATTTCTAGATTATAATTTCTTTTTTAATATAACATATTGTTTGGTAGTATTTGCTATGCATATCATTATATTAACTTTTTTTACTTTATCTATGTAGTTACAAAATTTACATGAAAATTCAAGAACAAATGATTAAATTGTTGAATGAAGATAGTTGGGATGATGTTGTATGCAACTACATCAACATTAAAAAAAATGTATCTTGCATTTAAAAATGTATGTTGATCTATACATTCATTTTTATTCATATGTATACTATTTTTAATTTATAGCTTACACATATATTTGTTTATTTTATAAAAAATGAAGAATGATGAAAATGGAGCATCAGATAGTTTTAGAACCTTTATTGAAAAAATAAAGATCGAAAGACTGAAGAAGCAACGTCTTAAGAATGTTGAACTTGATCCAACTCTTACTCATTTCATTTGGAATGGGATAGATACTATTCAATATCAAGTAATATAAGGCGACTATGAAGACATTGCTAAACTCATACCTAAAAGGGATTATGCCCTAGTTATTGCAGATATTCCCCATGGTTTCAATATTCCAAACATTGACTATGATAGTGACCCTTATACTTATCAAGCTCTTAGTAAAGTGGTTCCGGGATTTCTAGAAGTCACGTCATCACCATTATGGAGATTTGTGACATTTCATTCAGACACACAATTGACAATGTTATTATCAAGCTTAAAGGGGAAAACAAATTCAAGGATGCAACTTACATGGTAAGACGTTTAAAATGTATATTTGATTAATGTTAAAAAATTCATTTATGTACAAGTTAATTGAACTTTTACTATTTCATATTACAAGAAAAAAGTCAAATATTCTTAACCATGAAGACCAACCATTTATAAATGATTGTGAGTTCATCCATATTGATAGTTGGGCAAAAGATGACAGTTATATGTCTATGATTTTTAATCGAGGAGATGGAAAGAGTCATAGTCTAATACTGACTTATGACGCTGTTATGTGAAAACTAACATATGAAGACAAAGAAGCAAAAGGAAAGATAGTTAACATTTATCAAAAACCACAGTTATTGATTAACTATCTTATAGACGTATGTTCAAATGAAGGAGATTGAGTTTTGGATTTATTTTCTAGCTTAGGTAAGTTTTATTATATGGAATTGAATTTCAATATGTTATTTATTAATTTATATGTCATTTTACTAATTTACTTCATTATTTATTTTGTGCTTGATAATTAGGTACAACACTAGCATTTTGCATTCAAAAAGGAAGAAATTGCATTGCCATTGGAAAATATCCAGTACAGTGCAATTTTATTCAGCAAAGAATTAACGCTCTTTAATTTCTTCCAAATGCAATGTAAGAAATTGGGATGAATAAAGGGGACTTTAGTGGATCATGTGTGGCAAAAAAGGCAAAGGAACCCCAAACACCATAACACAGAATTATTGGAAATGCATACATTGAGAGATTCATAGACATCAAAGATCCATTAGAGGAGGAAAATGAGCAAAACGAAGCAGAAAATATTGTGGAAGAAGACAATGATGAAACTCTAGAGGACGAAAAGTTTGGATTACGTGACATTGCTGATTAAATTTAAGTTATGCTTGGAAATCAAGCTCATTTTTTGTAACTATTACTTAGTTATACTTGTAATGTTTTGACTTTGACATTTTATGAGAAGAATAAGCACTCAATTAAGGTTGTTATGCATCCAATATTTGTATTATGTGATTTGCACATTAATTTTTATGTTAATCATTATTTTTTGAAGAAAACAATGATTATTATTATTATTATTTGACATGAAATTCATAAAAAAAACCTATTATTTAACCATTTATTCAAAAAAACCTATCAAAACATGTAGTTTTTTAGTTATATTTATGTTAAAAATGGTTATTTTTATGTCAATTGTTAAAAATTATTGTTTTTTAGAGAAAATTATTTGATGTGGATTAAAATATTAATTAGTGATGTATAAATATGTAGAATATCAAATTTTCAAAATATCGACCTTCTTCTTTAAATATGCAAAACAATAAAAACCTCACTACCAAAAAAAAAAAAAAAAAAAAAAAAAACAAGAAAATATGAAGAAGAAGACCACTTCAAAAATTATTAAATTTAGAAAATAATTATTTACATTTCATACGTTAGAAAATTTAAAATCAAAAAATAGGCCTTTTAAAAAAAGGGCCTGATGCAGAATTACCACTTTTTTAAATCAGCTTGAAAATCATTACCATTCTAAAATGTAATGTACATAAAAAAAAAAAATTAAAGTGTCAAAAATTATGCTCGAAAAAAAACATGTGTGTTCTGCATCACACATTTTCAAAATCAGGTCACATTTTTTCTATCTCTACGAAATGGATAATAGTATCAATTCTCGTTTCAAAGTTTATATTGTTTTAAAGTTGGATTATAAACAAATACTAAGTAAACATTTTATAACTTTCAAATAAACTTTATAACTTAACTAAAATGATTATACACTTTTCATGACGATATCTCGAATCACATACAGTAAAAAAATACCATTGGAAAAAGTTTTTCTAATGCATTTTTCACATTAAGATAATTAAAAATTTAGGAAAAAGAGGAAATGGTTGTCTGTGTTAGGGTTCGTGCATCAAGAGCCTATGTTGTCACAAAAGAGTACAAGCTTGCAATAGAGGTATGACATCTAAGCAAGTGCAACCATCAACTTTGTTTGTAAGGCCTGAAGGATGGAAGAAAGAGGTTATGACATGTTTTCTTCTCAGTGAAAAAACCAAAAATGATCACGGGCTCTTTCTACGCACATAGATGGAGGGGTTTCCCTTGGAAGGGATTAGAGTAAAGGCATGTGGTAATGGAAGAAGTGAGACCCAAGAGGGATGTTACAAGAGGATATGGACTTTGTAGCAAACTCTCTGAAATTTTTTCAAGTATGCACAATCTTCCTCGAAGATGCAATTTCTTCCTTGGAATATATCAGCGTTCATGGTGGTCTATGGCCCAACAAACCAATTTTCTGCATAGATCTATGCATCCTCTTCTCAGATCCTACAGAAATTTCCCTTAGTAGGATGGATATGTCCTTAAGTGCACCAAATCTGCTTTATCCACTGCCAAATATGGAAGAACGTTCTGCTGCAAAACTAGATATGGGCTTAGTAAACTAAATCTTGGCAGAACCCATCAAAGATAGTCAAGTTATTGTGGTGGGTGAGGGGGCATCTTTCCACTTTTTTGTGAAAACCCTAGAAGGAAGATGAGTCCACATTGAGGCTCAGGAGGAACTTTTGGTGAAGAGGGAGATTAAAGGATCAAGTATTACAATGGAGATTCAAAGCTTGATCTACATGGGTAGATCTCTATAACGTGGCTTGTTGCTACAAGACTATGGCATAGACCAAAACTCCTCTATCATTATCAATCTGCGAATGTGGGGTGGGGATTTTCTTAAGAAAATTGATGGATCCACATCTTTCAAAGATTCCCTTTAAGGGAAGTCAGAAGTTAAAATCAAATCATATCAGAATCTTAATATTCCTGACCCATACATTGTGGAACAACTGAATCAGGTCTCGCAAATGGTAGTATATATTTTAGAGGTAAATGTTATTAGTGGCAAACTTCCAATCTCATGCAATTATATGAAGATTTAATGGCTTCTGGGCAAAACCAATGTATCTTTTTCAATGAGTTTTTCATACTTGGATAGTAAATTGTGATATTCATCTAAGCTCCTGGGGGTTTTCATTGTTAAATTTGGAACACAAAAGGAAACGGATTTAGTCTTGAGAAATTGGCCATAGTTTTGGGCATATGCAAGTCTTTTTATAACCTCGTGGTTCTCGGATTTTGATGGCAATACAATGGTGGTATCTAAAATTCTAGTGTGGGCCAAATTGTGTAATCTCCCTCTTCATTTTGGAATCATAAATTATTAGTAAGAATTGGGAATAAGATGGGTAAGTACATAAAGATAGATACAAAAAGAACTGAAGAATAAATTGTTACTTTTTCAAGAATCTGTGTGGAGGTAGACCTTAGTAAAGGTCTACCTGATCACATTCATCTGTTACATGTTAAAATGTGTTGGACCAAATTTTTAGAATTTAGAGATATGGCAATTAGATGTCTAATTTGTCTACAAATAGGTCATTTACAAAATACATGTCCCAAAGCAAAGAAAAATTCAAGCAAGAAAAAGAACAAGCAAAAAATCCCAAGGGATGGCAGTTTTCAGAGCAACAACTCTTAGAAGAAGAGGACGAAGGAGAAGAGGTTAATCCCACACCTGAGGTCAAGGAGAAGGGGTTAATCCCACCCCTGAGGTCAATTAGAATTCATAAGAAATAATATTAGGTGGAGGAGGTAAACCAGAAGGAACAATGGTTCCAAGTTCGACAAATATGGAGCAACATGAATTTCAATCCCAATGCTGCAAAAGGAGATGTTACCCATTTAAAAGGAGATGGGAGGTTACAAGAGATCTCTTGTATCTAAAATCTCAAACTCAGATAAGGAAAATTTGATGATAGTAGAAGAAAATTAGCTAGCAATTGTTATTGCCACTCTAAATTTAGGTGGTTGGTGGAAAGTGGAAAAGAATGGAAGAAAAACATAACTAAGTATTTTTACTTAGTGAAAATGTTGTTTTACTTTATGTTAATAGCACCAATTTTCATTGGTACTTGATTGAATTCCCTTGGAGCATATACAACATGTAACTTTATTTTTTAATTAAAAAAATTAAAAAAACAACAACAACAACAACAACAATCTAGGGAAAAAAGGAGAATTAAAGTTTTATTTTTCATTTAATTGTAAATTTAATATAATTTTTGAAGGTTTTTGAAAAATATGAAATAAATAATGAGAAAAAACAAAAAAACAAAAACAAAACAAAACAAAAAACAAAATCAAATTATTTTTTTTACATGTTTTAATTTTTATCAATGAATTCATAAGGGATTTGAATTATTGGCTTATAAAGAGTACCTTAATAGTACACATATCCACCATTAATCCAAAATCCCATGGACTTATCTATTTGTACAATTAATCCACACTAAATTTTATTTTTAATTATAAAATATATCTATTTTTTTTTTCTAGATAAAATTACTCTATTAACATTAAAGGGATAAAATTACATCTAGACCGTAGTAAAAAACAACTACCCTGTAGGAGCGGCAGAGAAAATCAGAGACACTGTCCATGGCAGAGAACTTAGTCGAGAACTAGTATTCAAATCCCACGCAGGGGAACAAGTATTGACCTTCTTACTGTGCTTGCAAAAATTCAAAGAAACATGCAAATTGAACCATATCTTGCAACTGTGAACCCATTTATCAGCATGAACCAAAAATTTCCTGCTATTATGGGCCGCATTACATGTGACAGAAGCAACAGAGAAAGAACTACACATCTGGGGGCTCTTCCACAGTTCTGCACCAACTGAATTCAGGTAGTTCCCCAGCACAAGCAGCTTCAATTTCTTCCCTTGCACGAGTAGCAGCAGTTTCACAAGGACCAGGAGCCGCCGTATCCATCACCACGTCCAAGGCATTGTGAATTGGGATCTCTGGAACCTGCAAAGGAAAAGGATTCTGCGCAAAGACAGAGGTAGGGCCCTCTTGTTGGGAGCTGGACTCGCCCACCGCCTGGGCTTCTTCATGAAAGAACACTGAGATGTGAGCAGTAATCCTTGGACGATTCAGAGTGCAATTGAAGGTAAAAATCGTAGAGCCGAAGGAGGGAGACGATGTAGAGTCTGGAGGGTGATGGCTAGGGAGATGGAACCGCCCTCTCCCATTGCGAGTGTGAGGGTAATGGCTGGCTATGAGTTCGCTGGAGAGGGATGGTGAAGTGGAAGACGGGATGGAGGGCGCACGCCGAGGAGTACCCTTGTGGCTCCTCATTCTATGGCGAAGACGAGGCATCACGGAGACCGCAACAACACTATGGAAACAGGACCATTCAACCACTACCACAGAGCTTGGGCAGATCAAAAGAGCATCCAAACGAGGGCGGGAGGCCTCTAGAAGAAACCTAGGAAGAGATGGAGGCGGCTTCTCAGGATTGCCTGAGCAGAACCAGACCCACAGGGCGACAAACCAAAACAGACCATAACTAGATCAGCGAAGCACCATAGACTCCAAAGCAATCCCATAGCTGAGCCTATATTTATCATACTTCATCCTGACTCGAATGGCACCCACCATAACTACTGCATTGAAGAGAGTCGAGGCATCACGCAGTCCAGAGCGTGTGGAGGCGGTAAGGAAATCAGCAGACAGGCTGGGCAGATCAAAGCCACCTGAGGTGAAACAAATGCACCCCATGATCTCCAAATGCCAAAGTTTATTCTGCGTCTGGTGATAAACCATGTGGCATAGGGCAGGCAGGGGTCGTCCCGCCTTGCCCCACCCCTGTCCCATCACCTTAACCAGCTGGCTAGACACCCGCATCCGGGGATATATCTAACTTATAATAAAGTAAATTCTATAATATATATTAGAATAGATGATGTTTTATTCATACAACCAATGATTTTTTAAATTGACTCTATAAATAGTCATCTTTGCTAATAAATTGCACCTAACTTATCTGATATGAAAAAGTAATATTAAACCATATTTTCAATTTCACCTAACTCATCATATTAAAAGTAATATTAAATAATATATCAATATTGTTTTCAAATCTAACGGACTGCACTGAACTTTTCTTTTGGTAAAGAATGGTAATATGAAAGTTCATAAAGATGATATTTTCCGAACAAACTCTATGCATATCAATCCTTGCTAGAATGATGTGTCCTTGGCTTCCTCCCGTGTAACTGAGTAGTACTAAATTACAATTTGTCAGGATGGTAATCCAACCAACTTTGTCTATATCAATTATTAATCAAGTACAATGTGTTTTAAAGTAAACCTAGTTCCATATCAATTATTAGTAAAGTGCAATGCCTTATCGAGTGCACCTTCATTGTGAGAAAACAAATAATACTAAAATTCATAATGTTCACATTTTTCGAGCATACCAATTTTTGAATGTAAGTTTTATCAAAGTGCAGATATTCATCAGTGTGATCCAATGGCTAAGTGTAGAGATTTGGTTCCCACAAATTCTTATATGAAAATTGCTCTAAACATAATTTCAATTGTAATATATATATATATATATATATATATATATATATATATATATATATATATTATAATATATATATATATATATAATATATATATATTAAAAAAAAAAAAAAAGAGAAAATTAGATTTTACATTATTGAGGGATTTCCAAGCATATCTATCTTCGATAATATGCTATATTGAAAAAAAAAAAAAAAAAACTTGGAAAATATCATATAAGTGAAGTTTGTTATACTTGGAAACCATATTGAAAAAAATAGCTAGCTTGGAAAATCGCATATAATCAAAGTTTGCTATACATGGAAACCATAAAAATGAATTGAAAAAACGAATTAGATTGGAAAATATCATATAAGCAATATTGTTGAGGAAACCAGAACTTTATTTTAATTGAAATACTATTTTTTATATATAGAAAGAGGGGCATAGTCTAACTGATAAATGAAATGATTTTTTTTGAATATTTTTTTTACTAGTTTTATCCAAAATCTAGTAGAGACTAAATTTTCTGAATAGTTTTTTTATTAGTTTTGTCCAAAATTAAGTAGAGGTTTTAAAAAATAATAAGTCTATATATTCCTTATTAAAAAATGTATTACCCAAACTGTGAGGAAGATAAAATCCACTCCTCCCTACCACCTGAACTAGGTCCACTTAAACATATATATATATATATATATATATATATATATATACACACACACACACACATTGTGGGAATTTAAAAGAAAGTCTAATGTTTTATGGTTATTATATTGATCATTAGGAATTTTGTTAAATAATCCGTTGGGATAAACTGTAAGATTAGTAGATTAGAATTGATAGTTTGGGTAGTTTTTCGTTTTACAGTTAAGAAAACCACCAACAATTGTGATCTAATAATTGTCTCTTTTTGTATAAATTACTTGATTTTTTCATTTAATAAGATACATTTTTTATTGTGGAGTTCATCGGGCCTGTAACAGTGGTATCTGAGCAAGACGAGGTTGAGATGTCAGAGTATTGATCCATTGTACTTGGTTTGAATTCCATTAAGATGCGAGGTGGATGAGTTGCAGAGCCATTGATCACACAATCAATTGTTGCAAGGATTGATTGTTGACCAACTATATGTCAGGCGATTTTTTTGAAGTGGTTTACGGAGTCATCTAGGGTCTACAGGGTCACTACAAGCGGTTTTTGAAACACATCTATGTGCCCCTATATTCCATCACAACCATTGATCACACAACATACTGTTTCGCTGAAATCTTGCTACAAGACCACTCACCTCATTAACCATCAACAAGTTTGTGCTGTTGTAAACCGTAGATCTGACAGATTGGGCCATTGATTTAATTGGTACATGCAATTTTTGGTTTGTCGTCCCCACCATTGATGAACTTTTGAATGACTTTTTGGTCCGCTAAATTATTAAGTTTTTAAAATTTGGTTGATGTTCATTATATTATTTTCTATTGCGAAGGCCTTGTCAGACTATCGATCGAAATAACATAATACTTTCAAGTTTTTTACAAACGGTGACATATTTTTCATACAAACTTTTGCAGTTCATCATAATTATTAAACAATTTTATTTTTAATTTCATGATATCCAGAATTCTTCTAGTTGGAGTTATCCTTTCTGGGAAAGAAAATAACCCAAAATGGATAAGAAAAATCAAGAGTGCCTTGATCTTTAATGTTTTGTGGCAAGTTGTTTGCCAAGGAAAGAAAGATGCAACAAGTAAAGAAATTGCACCAGAACCTCTAGATGATGACAAATAATGTGTCATTTGGGAAGTCATGATTATATCATCGATTTCAGAAAAGGTAAGAAAAGACATTCATTCTTGTAAGACAACATATGCATCATTAAATTTTTTAAAGGAACTCTATGGTTCACATTCAGAATTGGAGATTATTCAATTGTTATTGAAGTTATTTAATTTGGAAATGAAAGATAATGATCCAATGAATTTGCCTTTTGAAATAAAGGTTATTTTCCATGATATAGAAGCCACAGGTGTTAAAGTAGATTTACAATCAACTTTCTTCATCAATGCCCTACACCCTACATACTCTCATTACTTGGAATCTCTTTAAGCTAGTGGATAATTAAAGGAAATAATTTTTGATAAATTAGTGAATAAAATTGCAGAAAGAGAAAATGCTTTTGGAAAGAAAGAGTCTGCTTCTGCTTCTAATACAGAAACCTTGTGCCATGCAGAAAAGGAACATAAATCACAAAATGAATCTGCCAGAGGTGGCAAGAATCCTAGAGGCTGAGTTAGAAGGAATTTTAGAGTCTGGGGGGTAACAATAACAATAATCAAGGAGATAGACATCAAAACGACCAGACAAAAAAAATAAAAAAAAATAAATAAATAATAGTCTAAATCAAATATTAGATGTTATAGAGGTGGAAAAATTGGTCATAATTCAGTTAATTACAGGGTTTCTTGGGAGAAGATTTATAATGAAAAGAAAGAGCCATTTAATGACAAGACAAAGAAATTATCCTCTGACAAAAAAGAAAATGAATGATTATGCACATTATATAGTTGTTCACTACAATTTTAATATTGATAATTCTTTTAATACTGCATTTTCTTCATGGGAGGACAATTGGATTTTAGATTAAGGTGCAACTTGTCATATGGCATTTCGAAAATATTTGTTTGAAAGTTTCAGTGGTAATGTTGATGGTGTTGTTTACTTTGTTGATAAATCTAAAGTTAAACCATTAGCAATTGGATCAATTAGTTTAAAAATTCCACATTTAGTAGATTATATATTGAAGGATGTTCTTTATATTCCGTAATTTTAGAGGAAATTAATGTCACTCATTCATATCAGATAACAAAGACATTCAATCCATATTTTTGATGGCATAATTGAAATTCATAGAGAAAGTGATAATTCAATAATTATGATTGGCGTTGAAGAAGGTACATTGTTGAAATTGAATTGTAATTCATCTATTATGAAGTTTGCTACAGATTCAACTCTCTTAATGCAACGAGATAATCTTTTATCTTCAAAGTTATTATAACATGCTAGATTTGGTCACATCAACTATAACAACATTAGAATTATGAAAGAGCAAAGCATTAAATGTAATAGCTAAATTTTAAACTACCAATTATATATATACAAAAAAATTACGTTCTAATTAGGTCCATCTCGGACTTTGGCTTTGGCTCATTATATATAAACGAAGTATTGATTATGTTTATTATTAAGTCCATAGACTTGACTTTACTCGAGGTTTATTATGACAATAATAATTTATACATATTACATTTAAGGTCAAAGGATTGGTTTTTAATGTGTATGATATGCAAGGCGATTCCCCTGTCCTTTCCCATGTGTTGATTTGATGTCCTTTGTACCTGGAGCCACGCGGCAAGGAGCTATGGCGGGAGGCTGTATGCCCTGGCCAGTTGGTTCAGGTTGCTTGCGCCATTTGTTTAGTATTGCAATTGTTGATCTGTTTCTCGCAATTTGACGACAGAAAGACCTTAGGGTTTCAATCCCTAACTAACCACTCACTCTTGGCATATGTGTGGCTTATTCTTACCGTTTCTCTTGGTGTTCTTGCTGCTCCGGGAGGGTTTGTTGATCTGTTTAGGATTTCATTTTGTCTGTGGTATCCTCTAAGAACAATGATGGCGATGGCATTTGTTAAAATGGAACCAGGTAAACCCACTAGGTTGTTGATTTATTGTCATGTTAACCTGTACCATGAGGTTGCTATAGAGCTAGGTCTTGGTCTGGCACAGCGTTTAACACTTTGCATTCACTACACAAGAATGTCCCATGGCACCTTCAACACTGCAGGTGATAATCGGTTTCAGGACTTAGTTGCGGAAGGTAAATTATTAAACGTTTTCTCTTTCTTAGCTTGAATGGTTTTAGTCATTGATTCGATTTATATCACTTATGGCTATTTGCTTACTAACGAACAAGGAAGCTGCCTCACATGGAAACCTTCCACTCTGAGGTAAGAACTCTCCCATCTGCTCATTTATTCGGTGGTTTTACGATAATTCCCATAAGGGTTTATGGACTTAAGGTCTCAGATGTCCATGACAAGTAAACAAACAGTTTTTTTCGATTATTTGTTTGGTATTGGCCACCCCTCTCTAGAGCTTACGCACTTATAGCGATGCTATTGACTCTTCTAGGCTAGATTCTTTACTTCTCGTGTGAATTAAGTTATGGGAAACACCACTCGTATGGTAAAAAACAGAGACTCAGTCTCTTATTGAACTTCTAGCTGACCACAATCACTCAATTTTATGGCTCTGTTTAAATTTGTAATTATTTAGTTATGCGTAGATGTTTAAGGGAATTCTACATAAGGCATTTTGTAGTTTTGGGGGAAAAGGTCCCGTTCTGAAGTCGACGGAGGGTTTTACGTTCTTTTTGTATAGTTTTTTTATGTGGCCACTTAAGTGAACCAACTTATGTCGACTGATGCATAATGCTTAAATTACTGCATTAACGTTTACAGAACTTCTTATGTCTGTTTATATGTTTGGAAAGGCAATGCATTACCTTATTCTACTTGGTGGTTGCATTCTGGTCTAAGAAGACCCTTCTTTTATTTATGCAAGTATTTACTATGTTTGATTGACCAATTCGGATGGAATTCGATCAGATTTTAATTTAAGATAATTATAGGGCTTGAACAGTTACTTTGTTATAATTTCATGATTGTTGTGGTCGAATTATGGTGTTTTGAACCCGTGTTGAAACAATTATATACATACTGTCTTTATATTTTGAACCTGCGTCCAAACATTTATATAAATGTTGTCTTTACATTTTTATCATTCGTAACAGAGTTTGTAAGGTTACATAGGTCCTTCTACAGATTCTCGGATAAAGTGCATTTTACTTTATTTACTTCTATAACTTATCATTTTATCTTTCATAATCATTGAATGAGCATTCTCTTTTACTTTTGCTATCATTTAGTAATTCCATAAAAAAAATTCTGTATAAAGACTATTCTATTATAAGATAAAAGGAAAAAATATTTACAAAGAGGTTTGAACCTCTGAGGGGACTGTAGCCTGCCCTCTACCAAAAAGACTGTTGCAAGTAGCACTCTGTCTTCCTTTTACAAAAATGGGAATCATAGAAGTGAGAAATATGGTAAGCTTGAGAGACCCAAACTAAACTGAGGCAGGTGAGATCGAAGCTTTAGAGGAAGCTGATCATTTACAAAAATGTTGTCCTTTACAATCGCCATTACAAAAAGATTGGAAACCAAAATTATGTCCTGGAGACTGTAGTAATGCATGCGGATATGAAAGGAAGCCATGCACAATGGGAACTTCACACAAATACCAGAAATCAGAAGATAACTTGTTGTTATGACGTTGTAGCCAGGAGTGATTAAACCTGCGGAGGAGAGCCTATCACGTTCTCGTTTGCCTGGGTGGGGGAGCTAACCCAGGTTACCATCACATTGTCTTCAGCTTCCATCATACTCACACCTGGAGGAAGAACAAAATTCAGAACACTTCCAGAGAGGCGCGTAGGCTCACAAGAAGTAATTTGCTCTTGAGGTGAAGCTGGCTGGGGGTGAATGTCTTCCTAATGGCTCTCCTCGTGTAGCACGGCAGAGTCATTGAGGACGACTCCAGCCAATTCACCTTGAAAATCACTTGAATTTTGAGATTGAGACGGTGCCCTGGAGGTTTCATCCGAGCTTGTAAGCTCATCTTCCTCCTCCAAGAAGATAACAGTTATAGTGGCAGAGATGAGAGGCTTATTGAGTCTACTTCTGAACTTGAACCGGGTCGTTTGAAAGGAGCTGTTCAGGGTGGGCCTAGAATGGTCAGAGGGTGGACAGGATGGAGAGGTAGAGGCTAATGGAGTTATGCGTTGAGGGGCAGAGCCACCACGACCCTGAGAACCTCCACGAGAGCCTGAATTACTACCACGCCTGGGGATGTCGCGACGTCGGGCCATTACAGAATGAATCAGCAGCTTGAATGAGCAGGGAGACTGAAGGTGGGAGTAAAGCGGCCAAACACAGGCTAATTGAACCCAATTCAAGGACCAAACCTCTATACAGTAGACCCCAATTCAAAGCTCGCAATAACTGGAATAGACCAAAAGAAAAAACCAGGCACAGACAGAATAAACCCAATGCACAAACCAGACACTTACAGAAAAGACCAAATCGATACACCCTACACAGACGGGCAAGACGAATCTGGTATACCGGACGCAGGCGGAGAAGACCAACTCAGTACACCGGACACCGGCGGAGAAAATCAGAACCATATACCGGAAGCAGGCAGAATGAGACCGGTTATGAAGCCAAGGGGCTTCCAACTTCCCTGAGCTGCGCAGGGGTACTGAGAGCATAACCAACAGAGGAGAACCAAAATGCCAATACTTGAAGAACTCGGAGAAAAAGAACCGTGATTAAGGCGCGCCATAATAAAATCCCTTACCTGCAGACCTCGAGCCCAATGATCCATAAATGCCTGTAGATCACATACCACGAACTGCCCTAGCCAGCTCAGTAGAATGACAGTTGCCCAAGTCGCAAGCAATGCCATTAACACGTTATTAATGCACCCGCATCCGGGTATTTAGTAATTCCGTAATTATTAGCATAAACTATTTAAATTTGATACAAGAGAAAATGTGCTTCTATATCCTGTAATCATACTTTTCCTCAAGATATTTGATCTTCTAAATATAGTTTGTTAATTAAGAACTTATTCTAATTATAGTTCAAGCATAACAAATTTTACTCTGTCATTAAGTGTTAATCTCCACAGTCTAGTATTAATTCTATGAAGAAACTGACTATCATATTTATCTGTTCCACCTACAATTTCTAATAATTCTAAAAAGTCTCTCCTCCCAGCCATGAATCTGGCAATTACGTCCAGCCTCAAGTCTTCTCCCCCGAGCACTTTCACTATCGAGCCTCAAGTCATACACTTAATTTGATTGTTCATGAGCAACTTCCCACTGGTCACCTTTTCCAACTCTAGGATAGTCCCCTCTTTTTCATATTTTCCTCTAATATTTTCCTTTCCTACGCAAAGGTATAACTGTTCCTTGTTCATTGTTTCTTGTAATTATAGTAAACATTTTCTTTTAATTACTCATGGCTCAAGTTTTAATCATTCACTATTAAGTAATAATGTAGTATTCCAACCTTAATAATAACATAACATAAAATAAATATAGTAAAACATAAACCAAATTAGATAACCACAATAAATCCTTCCAAGAAGCTGGGAAAGAAATTTCACACCATGTGATGAAAAGTACAACGTATGCTGATTATGTAATACAAATCTCCATTATTTCCAACTTTCACTCCAAGAATTCTCCCATACTCTATTTCAACAACAAACCAAACGCATGGGATTGCAGATGTAGATAAAGATGCGCAATGTGCACACTAGCAAGAAATGAGAAATCTAAAATATATATTCTTTAATCAGCACTGATATTCTATTGCAAAGGAAGCAATAAATGTTTAGAACCAACACTGGCCGAAACCGAAACCAATGAGAGAGTTGGCGGAATTGATGGAGACTCGAATGCCCTGCTGCTGAATATTCCCAATGATGGACATGTCAAAGCTGATCGGTTCAAAGGCAAAGCAAAATGTTCCCATCGTGTTCACCGGTATCAGATAATTTTTAGCCCGAAGAATGAAGGTTTCCCCGTTGGAGAAATGGAAGCCCAACTGTGGAACACTCACGAATTGTAGGCCCCACAGATAGTAGCAGGTGTAGAAGATGGAGAACCCATCGCCTCTGGAGAGGTGTCGCATGCCCACGACGAAGGCGTCCCGCGGCATCGCATGCCCGCGACGAAGGCGTCCCGCGGCATCGTAGAGTGGTGTCTAGAGGCATGTGATGATGGTGCCTGAGTCAATGATGACACCCCCACGGCCAGACGTTTCGTCAATGTGGAAGACCTCCAATGGGATTGATTCGATCAGTGCGCCACCAACGGTAATGGCGGCGAGGGAGAGATAGTAGTAGGAGGGTAGAAAGGGATTGGTCTTCAGCGGCGTGAAGATCTCTTCGACAGGAGTGGACTCCGGCCTGAATTCGAGCATGCCAAAGGATTCCGACTTGCCATCGACGAGGCAGTAGGAGAAGACGACGAAGCAATAAGTAGGCAGTAGGATTTTTTATTTTTTATTTTTATTTTTTTGTGCTTTTTTATTAGTATTTTTTTTTAATAAAAAGTTTGATTTTTTTTTAATTCATTTTTTTTATATAGCTATAAATGAGAAATACAGATATATTTGGATATTTAATTTATATCAATAGATGTAATTTCAACTATCAACTATTTTGCATCTCTAAATTCATATTTACTTTCTCACATTTAACTAATGTAAATTGTCAATAAACATATAGAGATCAATTCATACTAGACATCAAAATACATTAATACATAACAAAACACCTTGATACATCTCACATTACTAGAATTTAAAAAAATCATAAAAATTAGCTAATTATAATTTTATTCTAAATAAATTTTATTTTTCAAGTAAGATTATCATCTAGTACCAAGGATTAGAGTGAGAGTGAATATACCAAGATTTATGGGTAGTTATCCATTACATCAATATTTCTCCTCATCATGTTATTACCTAGATATTGAACACAACCATTATGACTAACGAACAGAGATAATCCAATTAACGAATAAATAATAAAAATTAATATATAATATAATATATTAATTAAAATTATAAATATATAATATATAATATATTTATATTATATATATTAATATATCATATATTAAAGATTATGATGACAATCATACTAACTATAAATTATGTAGTGAATAAATGTATATATTTTAATTTATATATTCATCCTTTTATATCGATAACAATAAAAGAGTTTAATTTAACAATTTTTTATAATAGAGTTATAATTTAATTATTTTTGATGTTGAGTTTTTGTTTTTAATTTTTTTTAAATTTTGGTAAGTGAATATTTGATTCTTTACTAATTATTTAATTTATATAGCTATGCTAGATATATCATTAACATAAAATAAAACAACAATATCCTAATTATACCATCAAGATGAAATAAATTGATCTAATTCTTCTAAATTAGACAACAAAACCCGAATAATTTCACAACATATGAATATGCCATGAAATATGAAATGAAATAATTTAATCTAATTCTTTTTAAATTTTGTTTTTTTTGGGAATCTTATATAATTTTATTATATAAAAATAAATTAGTCTAAAAATTGATAACACATCTATTAAACTAAAATAATTTAATCTTAACTCTTTTAAATTTTGATTCTTTATCAATTTTATTTAAAACTTTGTAAAAATTAATTTAAATTATACCTAAAAAGAATTCTTTAGATATTGATATTATTTTTTTACCTTTTATAAATTGAAGATAATTTAAATCATTGTCATTCATTAAAACATATAAAAAAAATCCATACATATTCAAATCAATCCCAAAAACAACATAAAGCATTGGTTTCCACTTTACCATATTTATCGCTTCAAAAATTTGCCTCTAAATTGGGCAGAGTGCATAATGATGTCTCATTCTGCATCAATGGTTTTCTTCGTCTTAATAACTATAGAAATATATAAAATACAATTCACAAATTTCAAAATTACCACCTTCTTTGGCCTCTTCATCTATTAAATTTGATACAATGACTGTGTAACTCCTCCTTTTTATTTCTGCCTCCTGCTTTACTTCGCTGATCTCTCCCTACGTGATCATGGCCGTGCTTTCTTGTCGGCATCTTGCTGGTTAAAATAATGTTGAATATGCATGAAAACAAATACAGTATCCATCTTTATACCTACTTTTCGGCTGCACAGACAGACTGCTGGTTAGCCAAAATGTAAGATGCATCTTTATCAAAAGAAAAGTGGTTTTTCATGGTTACATTTGTCAGAACATGAACGGCCATACATTGAAGGAATAACGATGGAAATCTACATACAAATATCTACCTTTATACTTTTAAAATACACGCAATCATGCAACTCACAGAGAGCAACTCAATTTTTATTCAAAGTTATATACGATTGATTTGACCTTAATTAATTATCGGCTAATACAATAATTTAGAAAAGCAAACAGAATAATTTTACTGTTATCAATTTAATTT